>RJWM01003295.1:0-115149 GCA_004363535.1 Dasyprocta punctata | reverse complement strand
GAAGATAAAAAGTTTTTAAAAATACCATCCACTAAACCTTAAAATAATGGACTTTTTTTGTTTATAAATATATTTGACATTTGTGCATGTGTGTGTTTGTATGTGTGTGTGTGTGTGTGTGTGTGTGGGTTCACAGGTATCTTACTTTTGGACACCCTTTTTCTCCTCAGAGCTTTTTCCATGACACATTTATTTTATGTAAATATTTCCTGTAGTATACTGATTTCATGTAAATATGTGAAATATTTTATTTCATATTTTATCTTTGAAATAGCATTTTACATCATTGTTACAAAGAAATAAGTGAACACATTATTTATATGATGGGCAACATGGACTCCCAATGGATGTCGACAATGTATAAGATGAACTACTGGCTAAAACAGATTAGATGCCAAACTCAGTTAGTCCTTGTCTAATTCTATAAAAGTATGTCAGTTAGGGACTTTCTTGACCTAAGGAAAAAACAAATCTTGAAACAATATCCTAGCTGATTACTTATTCCAAACTGATTATGCTACAGTCACTGCTCCATAGAAACAAAAAACAGTCATGTAAACTTAGCCCTTTACAACTTACATAAAGAAACTACCATTACAAGATATTTTATGGAATGAAAATAGCAACATTGAACAGTTTAATTGTAAATCAGGACAATGGAACAGAAATTACACCCTAGCTAGACACAATTCTGTAAGTGTTCCACATTGTTTTGCTGAGTGTTTTTGATATGTCTGAAGAGTCTCATGACACAACTGTTCCAAAAACCCTCAGGATCGTCTACGGTTATTAACTTGATGCTGCAGATTTTATTAGATAATTATTTATGACACCTAAGTGGTAGGAGACTTAGCAGAAAGAAAAAGTCAAATATTTTGGATAAAATGAAAAACAACCACCAGTCTCTGTGGCTAAGCCCTTGTGCTAGAAGCCATTGAACACGCGTGCTGGAATCACTGTTCTGAGGGTAGATGCTATAAGGTTCAAATTAGATGATCCAAAGGGGATGAGAAAAGAGTTTAGAATTGGAAACGGTACTTCAAAAAATGAGGCTGGGTCAAGTACTATATGAACACGAACATGAGTATGGAGCATAATATAGCAACTTGTTTTTTTGAAACACTGGGCTCAGTCTAAGGTATGCCTATTGTTCCCCAAAGGCCACTCACAGTTACTGTTAACACAGTTTCCTGCTTTCACCAGAGCCTTCAGGAGCTGTGACCATGCTTGCAAATGTGATGCTCATGACAAGTCCGCCTGCTTCCACAGCATGTCAAAAATGTTGAACACTATTAATAATACTAATGGAGAGATTATCTTTAAGTCTGCTTTCCTTTCTTCTTTGAAAATAAAAATCAGAGGTTTGTTTTAACACCCTGCCCTTTTCATAAAAGGTTCAGGAAGCAACCGAGCCTCTGCAGAAGCCTTCCTTTTCAACTTTTCTGCTTAATTAAAGCACCACATTTAGTCTAAAATGAACTTCTCACTAGTGCATTTTAAAGATATAAAGCATAATAGTAATATAATGATATAATGATCAGTCATCTTTTATAGGAAGAAGAGTATATTTGTTAGGCCAGGAGGACAAAGGGACAATTGCATAATTTTAAAATGGTCATGAAAGAGGTTAGGCTGTGTCATTTTCCCTGTTATAGCTTTCCTCTCCAGGGGTACGCACCTTAAAAACTAGTGGTAGTCCACAAAATGAAACAAATGTGCAAATTTCTACAGAAAAATATGCTAGCAAAAAACTCAGAAACCATTTAGGATTTAAAAAATAAAACTTAAGACGAAAGAAATGTGCTATACTTCGATGTGTGAATATGTACTGCCTCTGTACTGATAGTGTTAACATTAACATAATACATATATGACTAAAAAGATAACCAAACTCAGGCTCTTTTAAAAATGAGTTGCTGAAGTTCTCCATACCAATTTCAATTA
The DNA here is from genome assembly GCA_004363535.1 of Dasyprocta punctata. NCBI lineage: Eukaryota > Metazoa > Chordata > Mammalia > Rodentia > Dasyproctidae > Dasyprocta > Dasyprocta punctata. Next base: position 113,205 of record RJWM01003295.1, on the reverse strand, counting down.
ACTCTCTAAAAGGTAAGATCTTTCATATTTTCTGAAGTAGGGCCTTGTACAGAATATATATTCAAAGAATTTTATAATTCTTTGGCCGAACCATTTGCCTAAGTCCTTAAAATAAAGCTCATATTCTGCATTGCACAACAAGAATCATTTTATATTCTTGCTCCCTTTTATGCTTTTTAAAGCTAGAAGTTAAACAAATCATTTCATAAGACAAAAGCAAGGAGGTTAAATTGTTTTCTTTTATCTGGAATGGTTGCTGAACCCCTGTGTTTGTCTTCTGCACATGTTGGCACTCAGCCTGCCTTTCTCTTTTGTCATGGATTTCAGCTATAAAGAGTGTTTGTCCTTAAAACTAAGCTTCACTGTGTCATACATTCAACCCTGCTCCATATAACCCAACACAACTTATCACACTCTGACAGCTAATATTTAAAAGAGAACACACACGTATTTTGAGGTTTGATAACTGCTATCAATCTCGATAATGGGTATCCAATCCAAAATTGTGACAGATATCTAGTGGATTGAGCATCTACCAGGAGCAGCTAATGCTGAAGTAAATGAATCAGTGAGGCAGCTACTTCACACCTATAATTAAAAACGAAGTAAATAAATGCCACACAAATAATGGAAGCCAGGAAGTCTGTCATAGCTCCAAAATGCACCCGAAGATGAAACTTCCATTTGCCAGCTTCTAATTCACCTTTCTTCTTTCGCTGATTTTTCAAAGTGGAAGATTGCTACTTTTTTCCTAAGATTTTTAACGGTTAAAATTTCCAGTTTAATACATCATTGTATCATGTTTTCACAGAAGCTGACAGCAGAAAATGAAGTGAATTCTGAAATAGCATGGCTTTGATACTTTAAGAAATGCTCTCCTTCAACAGAGTAAACCAAGGTACAGTGGTCTCCAAAAGCCACACTGTAGCACACAGCAGAATGGTAATGCTATGTAAATTGCCATGCGTGCAGTGGGGATATAAGTACAGTAAGACCAAATAATACTGCTAATGATCTTGACATTTGATTTCTGGATGCATTTTATTTCATTTTCCCTTCTTTTGAAAATATACTTATATGAAACACTAGCCACGCCACAAATGAGACTGAATAAAAAGTGCAAATTTCTCTATAGCCATTATTATACTTTACACTAACAAAATTTGAAGTACTTTCAAATTGCTCTAGTGGGTATGATATACAGATCAGGACAATATCAAACTCTGATTTTCAATTTAGAGACAAATTTCCCTACAAAATCACCCCTCCCTCAAGAAAAATGTTTAATACTTGGATTTGATCTTTAAATTATTTAGAAATATAAATGAGAAAGAGGGAAACATAAATATGTTTGATCTGGCCTTCGAGTGTCAGTTCCACATTTAGCAGTAAATTATTTGGTAATAGAAAGAGCTGCATTGTATATTTTTAATAGCTATTTGTTCTGAGAAGTTCAGCTACTGAGTATTATAGCATCATTTTTGCACTTGAAATGAGTTTCACTAGACAACTGATGCATTTTTGTTGAGGTAAAATAAAATAAAAATGTTTCACTATGAAGTCTTCCCATAATTCTAGTTAGGATTTTAAAAATAAATCATAGCAAGAACTTAGAGAAAATATTTATTGTTCTTCCCAAGCATTAGAAGAAAAGCTTCTCTGGACCTGTCAGTCAAAATGAGTCAAGATAGCACTGTTCAAACACTGTTGGAAGAATTCTGAGGCATTGTCAGGAAACACACACCTGAGTAAAATGTCCCATTGTCTTCAAATTTACTAACAATGTAGTGTATATTAGCTGACTGACAAAAGTAATAAAGAAGTACATTTTGTTGTGCAGAATCTTAAGAAAGTTCAAAATAGCTTGCATTCTTTTTTCTTGTATGTTATATTATTTCTTAAATTATCAGAATACTTATATAACACTAAACCTCTTCTCTTATGTTGTGATTTGGGTGGTTTTAGTCACACAAATATTTGTGTTTCTGTCATATAACTACATTAAAAATTTATGCTATAGAGGATATATATATGCATGTATATATACACCTTTGTATTTATATATGTATTCATAAAATACATATATAGGTGTATATATATACACCCACCTATATATTTATATATATTTATACAAAAAATAACACTTGAAGTGTTTTTCTTCTTAAATAGTAACTTAGAGAAAAATAATAATTTAGAGAAAATAGTTATTTATACAAAATTTCAGAGATAATTGCTATTTTCTATTTTGATAATTATAATCCATAGGCAATTTTTATAGATAGAAGGAATGCCCTTTTTCCTATACTGACTCTGCCTCATGTATAGTCACTCAGATTTATTTTATTTCCCATTATTGGTTTAGTTCAGGACAAAATAAATTAAATAATGAATAGGCCACAGATATTTCCCATGGGGTAAGGGAACTTGATTTTATTTTTCCCTCTTCCTACATAATACTGCAGTAAGTGTCTTTTGAAACTTATGGCAGGCAGTCTATGTTGCCTCCTTTTTTTTTTATTCCAAAATACAGCATATGAATAAGTCCTGTTGGACATGAATACTTTTTCATTAAGCATGTTTGCCCATTAAAATTACTTGGGTAAAATTTTAAACACATTTAGGCTTGCATAGCCCACGTGCGTTCCTACAGCACAGATAATCCCCCTGCACACATTCTCTGTGAGACTGCAACAAAGGAGCCGCAGTACAAATCAGAGAACAGCTCTGCTTGATTTTCCTGTGCAGTCATTTTATCAGGGACAAGGAATATTCCACAGTGGTGCCCAGATGAAGGCTGCATGCATTTCCCAGCATTGCATTGTGGAAGAAAATGAAAAATCTAATAGCATTTTGATGCATTCCAGTTAGGTTTTCCATTAAGAGAAATAGGTGATATGTTCACACCATTTGTCAGGAAAAGAAGAAATGAAGAAAATGTTGACAATTTCATTACACTCTGGTTATGGGGTGATCTGAACTTACCTATTACAAGATAAAAAAAAAACTATTCCAGATATTATTAGTTGAAAACATTATTGTTATAGTTACTTTAATGTGTGCTACAACTATAGAGTTAATATAACTGTATAAGCTCAGATTTAAAAGGAGATATTTTATATCATTTACCACCTCACTTGAAAATTTGCATATTTTTGAATGCTATAGTATCACACTAAGTTGCACACTGCTGGACATTTCTCTGATAAATCTAGTACTGAAGAGAGGGTGCACAAATTCCATAAAATGTTTCCGAGTATATCATTCTTTTCTTGACCCACGTATTTATTCAGAAGTTCTTTTTCCAATTTCTCACTTTTTTTTCCCTTTTATTATTGACTATAGGATTCCTGGATTTTCTGCCAAGAATATTTCCCTAGGGAGAAGAGTCATTGTCCATTTAAAATCAAAGTTAAGAATCAGAACATATTTTCTAGGGTGCCAGACAGACAAGTGTAAGATTCAATCTATTCAAATGGAAATTGAATTATACCTGGTTATTGATATTTCCTTTACTAATTATTGTTAACTGTGATATTAGGTGTTTAATACCATATTTGTATATGCATGCTAAAGCAGACTTACTAAAATGTTATTAGATTCTGTACTTTTAGAAAGAAAATAAGTTTAAAATGCACCATACATGTAGTACTCTAAAATATTTGGAGGTCACGTGTAAGACTTTATAAATGTAAGATCTTTTACCCTTAATTTTTGCAAAGTGACTAGTATATTGACAAAAAAAATTAATGATGAGTTTATAGCGTGTTCTTAGCTGAGCACATCCACACACTAGTCATTTCTTACAAAAAGTATTGTAACAAATATTTATGCCTAAGTACGTGAGGTCCTGAACACTAACCAACACAGAGCACACCCAACAGCCTACTTAAACGACACAGGGAAATTTCAATAGGTCGTTGGGAAACAGAAGGCATGCAAGGAGACTGCCGAGAATACGTAATATCAGGAGAGGCAAGCTGATTGCAAAATAATTTCTCCATCAGTATGGAATGTTGTATTCACTCAATAGCATCATTTTCTTTTACTCTCACAATATTTTGCGGCAAATCATGTTAGTATATTTAAATTTTATTTAGTACTTAATTTTTTATGGCAGTTATTAGAGATTTACAGATATTTAATCAAGAAGAAAATTCAAAATGCACATCACCCAAGACAGTTTTGTGATCTCTAGCACTACTGTGTCTTTAAAATAAAAAAATTACTTCTGTTTTTCTACATATTTTATTTTGAATACTAAAATACTGACATTTTGTGGCAGTGAGAATTGAACTTCACATTGAACTACATCCTCAAATCTTCTTAATTTTAAGAAAAGATTTCACTAAGTCCCTTACTCTGGCTTGAATTCATGATCCTCCGGCCTCAGTATCCCTTGAGTTCAGTGTTTATAAATTGATGACACCATGCCTGGCTCTGAATTTGTTACAAAGCAAAATGTTGAATAACTTGCAATTAAAATTGTTATAAAATTATGGTTTAACAGTTTAAATACAAGCAAGTTGAATATAAAATAGGAAGTTTGCTTATACAAAACTATATTAATAACAGTATGTAACATTTTTATGTTTTTCAGTTTACAAAATGCTTTTTTAGATATGATTTCTTTTCGCCTAAGTGCTTACCCTGATACACATTAGAGTTATTTACAAGTATTCTGGATCTTTTCTTTCAAAAACATAACGAACTTTATCCATTCTTGCCCATTTAAAGTCAGAATCGCCATATGCCTTACTTTGTTCTATGAAATATGATCAAAAGTGTTATGAACCACTTTCTGGCAGATGTTTTATGAGTTACTGTGCACTTTCTCACATTTTTTTTTCTTTTTGCCTTGGTAACTGGCAATATCTTTGATAGTGGCTGTCTATCAACTTCGGTCCCCAAATAAGGTCAGCAGTACCTCAGAGCTGAGCCCACCTTTAACTTGTAATGGACAGGTAACATGAGCGGGAAATAATCTTTTATTATTTTAAGCCACTGAGATTTGGAGGTTTTTCATTGCTACAGCATAAAGATGTAATGATTGATGCATTTCTGTTACTCTCAGTAAACTTACCATTGTATTTTCGAGTTAGGGAATATAAGGCTCCAGAAAAAATATATGAAGTTTTTCTGAAAATATGTAGCCAACAAAATTTAATAAAATGATCAAAACACAGATTTTCTGACTTTAGATAATGCGCTTCTGAATAACAGCAGTAACTAAAGTTACATGTACATATCAGTATATTACAGTCTGTGAACCAAGAGCATCTTGAATATTTTTCCTAAGCATCTTTCAGTTATAATCTTATGTCAGCATCATAATAGTAATCTGAAATATTTGATGTCACTCCCATTTTCCATATGATGCAGTTGAAACTTAACAGGGTGAAATTACTTGTTTGACAAAATAAAAGTAAGAAATATTGACACCACTTGTTTTCAGCAATCTGTCTATGAATTTTTCACTCATACCTAGTATAACTTATTCTTTTCACAATGCATTACGGTTTCCCACTTACAAAATTTTAAACAAGTATTTTTTAAATCACTATTTTTCTATAAGCAATTATGACTATTCTACAGCAAAACTTGTGGAAGTATTTTTGATGTGTATTTATTTCACATGTCTAACATTCTTTTTGTTCCTGTCTGTCAGATGAGTTAGAATAAAACTCAAGTGAAGCAATTAGGAGAATAAAAAAAGTAGTAAAGCAGACAAATAAAAGTACACTAGCACAAAGAAGGTCCAAGGTCAAATATTTATGGCACACTAGTATCAGTAACATTTTGTGAGAGAGAATATGGGAGACTACACAGCCTCACTTAAGGATTTTAATGTGCCTTTTTCACAAAGTCTTCCATTGTAGAAACTAAAATATGGTACACTAAAAATGAAATTTCATCATCTGACTACCTCTCTAATGCCCTTTCTTGATTTATTGACTGGATCTTCAGAGTTTCCATTATTGCAAAAATTAGTCCATGAAAGTCTCATCTGTTAATTGGAGCACCCATTTAATTAACTCATGTATCACATTTATTTAAATTTCTTAGAGTGCAATTCTGCATGTGAAAGTAGAGCTTCGGAAATCATTTTTAAATCCAATGTTACTGCCAAAAGCTTGATTTCAGAATATTCTATCTCTAGAAACAAAGTGACAAGAAAAGCTAGGGAAAGAGCTCTCTGATATTCGTCTTGTTTTTCAAAAACCAGTTTTTCTTTATTCTCTCCTCATACATTCAGGAAGGGAAATGGCACATCCTAGAAAGCCTTCAATGCAAAGACCAAAGAATCAGTTCTTTCAAACACATGAAGTTCACCTGTAAGAATAAAACATGAAATCCAAATTTGGTCAGTGACATTGAGGATGTACCACTGCAAGTGGCTAGATTTCAGAGTTTTCTACCTTTTGTCATTTATTCCTTATCTGACTAAGGAAAAGTGAGTTTAGAGACAATAGAGGAAAGGAACTGGACCAGACCGTCAGCTGCTACGGAACACTGCAAGGGGAGCACCAACCAGCTCGGGAGGTTGTGGTTGCTGAGATCAGAGAGCAGTCCTGTGCTGGACAGTGGGATAGCCACAAAAGACTGCTACTTTCTTCTTCTCCACAATGTTTGTTTTTGTTTGTTTGTTTGTTTGTTTTGCTTTGTTTTTGTTTTCGGTACCAGGGATTGAACTCACAATTTCACTCCTGCCAAGCAGGCACTTATGCCACTGAGCTAAATCCCCTGCTTTCTCCACAATGTTGTCTTTGGTATCAATGTCCTAGGAACAAGACATATCGTTAAAATCATTTGTCCTTGTCGTCACTACTAAACACTATCATTAAAAATCACTCTATAAAGTTTGAGTCCTCCCACAGAATATTAGAGATTGAACCCCCAGACCTTCACTTATCCTACATAAGCACTCTACATAGCTACATTCCCAGCACTACCTGACTTTCTGATCTCTGTCTCTCTCTCTCTGTCTCTCTCTCTTTCTCTTTCCACCCTCTGAGGTCTTGTTAAGTTGCTCAAACCAGACTCAAACATGAGCACCTCCTGCTTCAACATCATCAACATCTGAGTACCTAGGATTATAATCATGCACTGTCATGCTCAGTTGAAGATTTTTCTTAAACCTTATTTTCTTCATTTATCTGAAAAAACAATCAATATAACTGTCATTATCTTGCAGATGACAACATTGTGCCAAAATTTAAGTGCATCCAACTCCAGATCCTCAAATTTTACTAATCCACTGCTACTTAGATATTTGACTGTATCTCTAGTTACCTATCATTATATATATAAGGACTTCTTAGAGAGTTTTATGCTGCTGATCAAAAAGATAAGATGTAGACTCTGAGAAATGGTTTTAAAATAGCACTTATTCAAATGTAATATACTGAATTTTTCAGTATGGAAAGTTTTGTGGAGAATCACAGGAAAGTAACACATTGAAGACAATTACTGAAAAGACAGTAATTTGTAATTTTTCTATGGTATGACAAACTCTGGTCATCTACCAAATGTATGAGCCCCCGATTCCACAGGGTCAGTGTCCTTTGCAATCCAGATGATTAAAATAGGTTTTCATTACTGCAATATCTCAAACAGTTTGTTTAACTTCACTTTTTCTTTTGAAGTTGACAAAGATAAATGGAACTACTTCATCAAAATAACACCACGTAAAACTTTCTTGGTTAACATATATAATGAATTCGTAACTAACACTAAATGATTTGCAATTGTAATTTGCAAGTTAATCTCATTAAGAACTAGTGCAAACTAAAATTGCAAAAAGACATGCAAAATATCTATGTATTATCGAATTTAAATCCTTTGTAATTTCATTTTTGTTGGAACATTGTAAGTAAATAATATCATGGCAGCAAAGCAGTTGTAACAACAGAAGTTTCTAATAGAAAAAAGTACTGTTTGATACATAATACCAAGGAAATGATAGGTATCCAGAATGCACTACTTATTGCACATATCACATCAGTAGTACAACTTCAAGGTGGTTAGAGACAGACACAAAAAGCACTGTCCTAGATGAATGGACAGAGTACAAAAGAACTGGAAAATGCACATGTGTGCATAGATACATGTATAATTTTAAATAGAGGCACATGTACAATGCTGAATACACATAGTCCTTGAGGTTTTTATTGATCTGGATAATATATTCTGCTTCACACACAAGATTATATGAGCTTTTTTTCTCTAGTGTCCCCTTGGTTTAAAAATTCTGCCTTCCTGAAATTATTATAGAACAGAAAATAAAATATATAGACTGAGCTGACAGTAGTTAAGGAAAAAAACAGCACTTGGAGATTAAAGATCTGTTTATTATAAAGGTTTTCAAAGTAGAAATCTTTGGTTAATACAGTCAGTATAGAAACAAACTCTAAAAAAATGGTATAAAAAAACAAGGCAGATCACCTGTGCATGAGTCTCTTGAGTATTTAACTATAACAAATAACTGTGACCACAAGGAGGAGCTTTGAGGTTTCTTTTCCGTGAAAGAATATTTCAGGGAAAGTACTGAATACAAACACAACTGTTTGACTAAGTCAGTAGATGCTGGCCCAAAATGGCTAGAACATCTCAGGGAACTTCATGAAGCGGTGGGGTTGGAACAATAATTCCCTAACTGAAAAGGGTTTCACTGTGAAAATAGGACACACACCTTGCAAAATCATATATACATTTGAAAATACAAGTACAGGACCTAAAATTAAACCTCACAAGTACTTGGACAATATCACCCTGGGCTGAATACGCATAATTCTTGAGATTTATAGCGATTTTCTCCTTATATAACTCAGTATGATCTTGAAACCAAGCAGTTAGTCATCTCATGGGCGAAGATCACCAGTCATGTTCTGAGGAAAGCAGAAGATTGGATTAAGGTATGAGTCACCTAAAAGAAAGACATCAGGATAGAAGGAAAATACATTTTATATACAGCACATCAGCTGATGATGTTAAAATTTTCCATACCTGTAAAACAGGGACACCATCTCTACTTACAAATATTTCCTTTTCAGTTTTTAGTGTTCTTGGAATCTCTGAGTTATCAGCATGTATTGGTTGCTCTCTTATTCCGCTCTTTCTCTGTCTCCTTGTCTTGATGAGCAGCGTACAAACACACTTGGAGCCTCAGATTCTGCCATTATTCATGTTGGGATCGTCATACAATAAAATGCTTAAAAGTCCAAAGAATTTTCCAAATAATATTTACTTTTCAAAAAATTTGTATTTTTCTTAAAAATATCATGTAGAATTGCATAGCTAAATAAGACTTTAAATATATCATCAAAAACTTGTAAAGGGATTCTTAGTTTTCTTTCCTTGGGCTTCTTGTAGGTCAAAGCTATTCATTTAAACATTTGTGATTACAAATAGGAGAGAAATGAGGAGAGCATAAACAAAAATGAAATAAATATTAAAGCATATAATTAGATTTAGTGAACAAAAACTGAAGTATTAGACCACTTGATTATGACAGAAATTAATAAATCAAATATTCCATTGCCATTATTGATCAATTATAATGCCAAAAGCTTAATACAGCTAATTCTTTTCCTTTGGGTTTGGGATGGCAGCATCTTTCCCTTTAATAGCTCAAAGTCTCTACTAAATACCTTCTTTTCTCTCACATATGCTTTGATAGGAAGTATCCACGGTGGTCCTCAATGATTTCTGCATCATTTTCTCAGACTTTGGGGCAGTGCTCCTACAGAGTGATGAACAATGTGTGTGACTTAAAGGACTTTGTTGAAATGAAGTTACATGATTTTTGGGACTAAATCATTAAAAACATTTAGAGGTGGAATTCTGTTCTCTGAGCACAGTGAGACGTTGGACTTCAAGCCATCCTGTGGAATGCGCCAGTGAGGGAAAACTGGAGCTCCTTGGGTACCATCAGGGCCAACTGGTCAGCCCCGTAAGGGAGTGAGCCTCCTGGAGAGCAAACCTCCTTCTCCAATGACCTGATGGTGTAACTCGAGTCAATGTCTTGAGATCTCCTGAATGGTCTTGAGACAGAATCAGCCCTGTTAGATATTCCCACATTTCTGACACATGAGAGATCATAAAGTTTATGGTCCTTTAAGCCATTAAATGTTGGGATCATTTATTATTCAGTAATAGGTAACTAATGCAGCTTTTGAGGTCTAATATCATGGTGCTTATTGCCTTGACAAAACTGAAAGTATTGCTTTCATGTTATAGTGAGTCAGGGGCATCACAACAACCTCAAAAGATCTTAGGAAAATGCTAGTGAAAGTCAGGAGAGAGCATTAGTTTCTGCTGAGGTCCATCAAAGCTTGTGCTGGTGAGGATTTAAGGGAGAGACAATAACATTTTATTGGAAACTGTAAGAAACAGAATACTTTTTTTGCAGTAATGAAATTTTAGCAATAATGCTGCCTGTGGTAACTTGGAAAGGAGATAATATGCCTAAAGAATTGATAGACATGCAAAACACTTCCAGGCAAATATTTTTAGGTATAATATGAATATTAATATTTGTTTTCAATAAATTCTGAGATAAAAGTGATAAGGACTGTTACACATAAAGGAGCTGAACTTGCTGACTTTGAAACTTTCTGATCTTTCCAAATGACAACATATATTAAAACTGAAGAAGTGATTTTGGATAAAGAACACATCCTGGGGATGGTTTGGGCATTGAGGTAATGGTGGAGTCAAGTGTACAGTTCTAAAATATGTGTTAAGATCTCAGAAGGATCTAAATATTGTCTAAGCTAAAAGTCAGATAAGAGGTTTTTAAGAAATTTAAACATTTTTTAATTCATCAGAGACTGCATAGAAGCCCAAAATAAAGAATAGTCATATTGAATATATTTGTGTGATGTTTGACTAATGGACTGATTCATAGGTGACTCAGAGATTTTTTTAAAGAAAATTATATCCACAGACACACCATAAATTTGAAATTGAACAGCACGAGAGATTAGAAAAGGAAAAGTTTTAGATTCCAAAATTTCTATAGAAGGAAGACTTGTTTATAATGCACCTAAGATGCAGATATGAGGTATTTCTCACGTAAAAAGAAAAATAAATCAGAAAGTGGAACCAAAAGTCCATGGACAGATTGACAAGTTACGGAGTCACATTCCCTTGCATTAAGTCCCACTGAAGGGTTGGTAACGCATTACTTGCGAGGCTGCAGAACTAATTTGGACCAGTAACTTCTCTCTGACTCAAATTTATCCCACTTCTTAGCAGAAAATATGCAGTGGTTATATATATTTTATTACTGAATGTGAGGTTTAAAGGAAGACAGTACTTACTTCTTTAATTTTCATATTTTCAAATTGACAGAATTTCAGGTTAATATACATATATCTGTATACAAATTATATTTAATTGAAGCGAAAAATTTTATTAAATAATGTATGACATGCTGGAAAAGTTCAAATATGATTATTCTTCACTGATCCCCACAGTGAGCTTACTTTTTATCACATATATCGGGCAGCATATTTAGTTACAATTAACAGGAACTCAAAGAGACGAGACAGAGCAGTTACAATACTTAAATTAAAATACTAAAATGTCACTGAAATTAGGCGTCATCCTTATCCTGTTTTATTTTGATCTTCACCTTTTATTATTCAAATTTCATGTTAAAGTAATCTCTTTATAATCAAGATCAGCAATAAAGGCAGTGTTCTTCTTCATTCAGTTCCTTTAGTCACTCCCTGACTAAAGCCCTGAGAGCAAAAACATTTACATTTTATCATCAAGAAATTGAATAATATCAAATACTGGTGAGGTTGTGGTGAAAAAGGAACCCATCCCAATTATTGGCGGGAATGTACACTAGTACAATCACTATGGAAATCAGTATGGAGATTCTTCAAAAAACTAAAGCTAGAAATTTGATTAGACCCACTTATTCCACTTCTAAGTATCTTCCAAAAACAGTTAACGACATTGTATGACAGAGATATGTGCATATTCATATTTATGGCAGCACAATTCTTAAGAGCTAAATCTTGGAAGCAGCCTACATGCCCATCATCAGATGAATAGATACAGAAAATGCGGTATCTATACACAATGAAATACTACTCTGCCATAAAGAAGGATAAACTTGAGTCATTTGTAGGAAAATGAAACCACTTTGAGAATGTAATGTCACATGAAATAAATCAAACTCACAGTTTCAAATACCACATGGCTTCTCTTGTTTGAAAAACTCAAAATATAACAGCAGAATGAAAGACAGATAATGGAAGTCGATCTTTCTCAAATGGGAAGGAGACCAAGAGATGGAGGAAGCAGGGAAGTAGGATAAGGGACAGGACATGAAAAAAGAATTCAGATGCATTATGCATATGTTCCAACATCCCATTGAGAATGTAATCATATTGTAATGCAAACATATACTAAAAAATAATTATTTTGAAACATGTACACACAAACACACAGTTTGAGTCTCATATTAATCCTGGAGGCAGGCAAGCAGAATCCATTAGTTGAGTTACTTCATTTGTGTCTAATTTGCCTGGAATAGAGTAATGGTGGAAAAGATTCTATTTAGATTCCATAGAAAATTCTACATTTCTTAAAAAAAAATTAAGGAATAAATAAATGAAGATTATGTTCTGCTTGTTGTTTTATTTAATATTTTGCTGTTGTCTTTGATGATGAAGAGTTCATTTTCAGTTTATGACTTATTTCTGGGATCTAAGTAATGAAGACAGTTCAAAAAGAAATGATCCAGAAAGTATATGGTTTATACATGATTTCAGCACTTGCTCCTGAACCTTGATGTTATTTTGTACTTTCTAATAAGCACCCTTTGTAATTTAATCCATGGCAAAAAGAAAGCTACTGTCAATGCGCTGTGACTGAGTTCTTTCCTGATCACTGGGATGGGCACGGAGGGGGAACTTCACATACGAAAAGAGGTTACACATTGTAATCTCCAACATGGCAACTAGATTTCTAGGTATAAAAACTAATATTTCTAGGAAGAGACTCTTTATTTCTGTTTTCCTGATGCTATTTTCTTGATTTAGAATGATTTATGATAGACACATTTTGGAACTATAAATTGATGACTCATGGCACCCTGGAGCACGTCATTTCCTGTGTCCTTTGCTATCCTCTGAACCTTAAGGAATATGACTCCTTATGTGCCAGCTTCCACCCACATTTCAGACTGAGCTTCAGATAAATTAAGCAGTTCATGTATTATGCCCATCTCTTAAGTGCTAAAAGGATAATTTGAATTTAGACTATGTGATTTTTAAGTGATATTAGTTACCACTATAAAAAATGTAAAATATATTGTTGGTTGTTATTTTCTTACAACTTCGGCTGTATATAGACATATTTGCATATATTAGAGACATATACTTCAGGATTTAGTGAGTTGGAGAGGCCCCATTTCTCTAAAATTCATACAATCTCTAATTATCCTCAAATTATAGGGCAGATAAATTACAAATAGCATGTAAATCTGCATGTGTACAAAATGGAAACTTCAGTAAATTTAAAAGAAATACCAGACACTTATGGGACAGGATGTTTCAACAATTCTGCTTTCACTAATGCTTTAGAGATTCATAAACTTCAGCTCCATTTTCTCCATGATTTAACTACCTCTGTCTTGGTCCCTTTTTAACTCCCAAACACAAAATACTTTTCATTTAGGAGATAAATTTTTATTCCAAACTTCTCAAATCAAAGGTAGCAATACAGAACATTATATTCTCTTTAAATTAGAAAGTTCATTCAATTTGCTCTCACCTTTCTCTGATGTTACTGTAAGAGAATCCAAATTGCTCAGTCATTACTTGTGTTTCCTAAGGAACTGATGCAAATTCTTGAAAGTGAACACTCTATTGTCCTGAAGACATCACCCCATCAAAACCAACAGGAAATCCAAGCAGTAATAAGGACCACCTGCACAGTGAGACAGAGAAGATTGTCTCTAATTCCATCTCTGCTGGATCTCCTGTGAAAGGCCCAGTTTTACTAAATATTCATAGCTTTTAGTCAGTTCCTAACAACACAAAGCAAATTCAAAACCACTGAATCTACTTTCATTAACATCTATATTCAGAGACATAAAGGTTAGCATCTCTACATGATCACCATAAAATCAAAATACAGCACAAATGATGACAAATTTTGTAAATGACAATACAAAAGAAGATAAAACTGCAAATACAGTTTCTATTAGTAAAAAACTGACACATGCCATATGTGGTAATAAAAAGGACAAAAATATTAAAATATAATGACAATAATGCTTAAGATAGTGTTAATTACACATCTACCAGTACTAGAGAAGATCATCAGTTATGTATATTTTCTATTATTCTCCTAATTTTTAGTGCTTGCCTAAAGAATATATTTTGCATTGATGTATAGCAGACAACTTGTTAAATACAGAAACCAGAACAAAATCTTTGTGTTAGAAGAGACAAAATAATTTGAAACTAAATACTACGTGGCTGTTTTGAATTTTCACTATAATAATATTCACAATGTTTTTGTGATACTTATTTTTCCCTGAGGAGTTAAAAAATTCCAAGGAGGATTTGACATGTATTATTTTGTAACAGTAGTATTCTTTAGAATTGAATTGGAGGTAATGTCTTTTATCTTAGTTTCAGAAATATTTCCATTTAAAGAAATTAAGAGCACTATAGAGGAAGGCACAAAAGCAACATTTCATGAATATAAATATCTGTGCAGAATGTGTAGCTAAAAAGAGACCAAAGCATACCTGTCTATCCTACATATGCTTACATGCATGTGTATTGAGAGATCTGTGAACCAGAATCCTTACAAGTAACTGAAATAACATTAATGTGAATTTTTCATGTATGGATTTATATAATGTTGATGTCAGCTTTCAACACTTTTCTCTTTAATTGTGTTTTTGTGTATAGGAATGGAAATTTTAGCTGATGCACATTGTCTTTCATAAAATTTTATGATTTTTGAGATGTGGATCATATGATTTTTTGAACACTGATAGCAATAGCATCATTAAGAAAAAGTTTAGGCTAGGTAATTCCTAACAGAATTACTTAGAAAATTTACCACACTTGGTTGGACAAAAGCCTAGGATATTTGAAAATGCATGTCATACTCAAAGTCTGAAAGAGCCCTACTAAATTATATCGAAGCATTGCATCAGTTTTCATGATTTCTTTGTTGTCTAAGATTTCTAGGCATTTCTCCAATAGATTTTAACAAATTATTACTGTAAATTATTCTGATGTCATTTATAAGATTATTTGGAACATTTTTCTATTTGAAGGTAACTATTGCATTAGAAGAATATGTATATATGGGACCTTTACATGGGTTCTAAAGTCTTAAGAGAACTGATTAATTTCTATGTACATATGTCCCACAGGACCTGTAAGAGATTAGTTCCCGGACACTCATTGATACCAAAACCCATGTATACTCAAATCACTTATATGAAAAGAGTGAGTATTTTTATTTTACCTATGTATATTTTCCTGTAAATCATTTTTATATTACTTATAATCCACAATGCAATGTAAGTACTGTGTAAATAGTTGTTATCCTGTATTAATTAGGGAATTTTGATAAGAAAAATAATCCATATGTGTTCAGTAGAGATGTCATTATTTTCCTAAAATGTTTCTATATGAGGTTAGTTGACTATGGATGTGGAAACTACAAAAGCAGGAATCTGAAAAAAAAAAAAAAAGCAGGAATCTGATACTGTCGTCCATAAAAATGTCATATATACATATATGTGTAAATATATATTTACATATATGGGTGACAAGGAACCTGAGTGGACGTGAGAAGGCGAGAAGCCAAGTAGTGTTGGTTGTGTCTCATTCTAGCATAAAAACCCATCTGCATGCAGTAAAAAGTAGTTTACATCTTCAAAACAGCCTGTCAATTCATTTTTCTACTATTGGTTTAATATTTATTTCACAAAGAGATTTCGCATGTGACCTATCTAAAATCTAAATTAAAAGTCATCTCCCTTCTTATTTTAGCACGTTTATTTCATAGAATTTACATGGAATTGTGGTTCCACATAATTGAAAACCATTTCCAATTGGTTCATACCTTTCCATGTAGTAATAAGTCCGTCTTGCTAGCTCGATGATCACCTTAGATATGAAAATTCTTTGCTGCCATACTATTTGAATTAGTAAATAAATTACTAAATACGTAAGTAAAGTGGCCTCTATATTTTTTACATTTTAAAAATATTCCTTCAAATTCCAACTAAAATCCATTCTTTCCATCCCAACCCAAAATACATTTTTTCCATCCCAACCCAAAGTTATTGACCAATTTAAAACACTCGACTATTTATTTCACTGGTGTTATTAGATTAATCACTTTTTGCTTTCTATTAGTAATTTTTAAGCATATAAGTTCTACATATGCTTAAATTTTGAAATGATAGAATCTATAATATGACTCTTACGAAAGGCAATACACAAATTTATAGTCTTGTTTCTAATTAAGACATTTTTCTGCATAGACTATATCACTGCATTGTTTTACTTACCATTTCATATTTATTTCCACAGCATTTGCAATAAGTATGTGTGCTCATTTATTTTCAGTTGCATGCCTTCTTATGTGTTGAGAGAGGTTTGGTTTACAAACTGGAATTAAAAGAGAAAGCTGATATATGTAATCTTCTATTTTATTAACAACAAAGTCAATTACACTTTAGAAACTTTCCTCTTCTACCAAAGTTATTTGCCTTGCTGTGTAGTTTAGAAATTGATGCACTTGCTTGAAAGACTTTCTTTGCAAACAATTTGGTTTGCAAACAAAAGCACTTGGCAAAATTTTGTTTTTGTTTGCAAACTCTGTTATCAGGTGACAAACACAACTGTGGCCATCTCTTTCAAAACCATGGGACAAATTAAGTGCGTGAATCCAGGCACCACCGCGTATGTAATAATGAAATATACTGAATTTTTTATAATTTTAACACTATCAAGTTGCATGACTTATCTGATATCTTAGAAGAATATATTATCTAGGTTGATGACAGAATATATATGTTATACTCTTGATATTTAATGTTTCTAAGATGTTAGGTTATTTGGAAAATTTGGCAGATGCTATTGAATTTCCTTAAGTGTTTTGGTGTGCATAGATGTTTGTGTACAGGCATGTGCATAGGTATATCGCGTTGTGCTGTATTTTACAGTTAATGAGTAGCTTACATAGCTTACAGTAGCTTACATACAAACTATCAGAGTAGAAATGCAGATTGGGAATGACCTAAGAATTGAATGCAATGTGTTAATAGAAAATTGTGCCCTGTATTTTAAAAAATTAACCAAATCTGCAACTTTAAAATGGACTAACCTCAAAATAAATATGTCTTGGAGCATGGAAAGACACTCAGTTGCTTGGAGGATAGAGATATCTTGTGGATTATCTGGAAAATATTCTATTCTCTAAAACATTTGGAAGGATTGATTATATTGAATCAATTCAACATTTGCCTTTCTTGATTCATCCATCATAGCCACAATCTCTCTAGAACAGGGGAAAGAAAACGAGCGAAAGAATTAATGAAAAATACTGTAGGCTCTTTTTAAATACAGTGTCAGTTGAAGCTGATCGGTGAACTTCATAGAAATAATTGTGATAAGTGCCAACCATGAAAAAAATAGAGTAATAATCTTCGTGTCAGCATTGAGAGAGCTTCTACAAATATTGTTCCTATAGTACTCAGTAAGGTAGGGATCTGCATGACTATTTCCAATGGACAGTAATAGAAAATTCAGTGTGAATTAAATATGTGAGTTGTACATAACTGAAAAGTCAAATTAATCTGTCTCTAGACACGGTTTGATCAGTTCTGCTAATTTTTAAGCAATTTTTCCTTTCTCTCTGTGTATCACAGGTTTATCCATAAGGTAAGTTCCCTCATGGTAGATATAAATGCTGGCTACCACCAGCATTACAGAGTTACCTTTCCACTATGGGAAGAGACTGCCTCTTAACATTGATAAATTAATGTACATATTTGCTCTGACTGGAACTTCATTTTAGTTTGACCAGTTCTTGCTACCAGTGAAATCCAAATACTACTCAATATAGAAGATTTACATAGAGCCATACAAAAAACTGTGAATGCCAAGATTGATGACATACTCTTATTTGCTGTTGTTTTATTTGAAATTTATAAATATATTTATGTGTACTATTATAATAATTATGCACCCTGTCCTTCACTAAACTACCCACATCTTATATTAAAAACTTTGTCTATGATCCCATTTATCTCTATTCATCCTGCATTCACTCTTCTATTTTTTAGTGTTTTTTACACTTTTATTTATACATGTGTGTAGGATACAATGATTACACTCACTGTAAGGAGTTGGTATATTTACCTGACATATCATTTTTAAGCTGTGAGAATGGAGTGTAAGTCGCTGCTAATACGATAGTGGTCACCCTGGTTTCCAATGTCAGTGTGTAACTTCTGTGAGAAGAGGCTGAAAACATCAGTTGTAGATCATCTTCCCTTGGAAGTGGCATTTTCCAATTAATATTCACACATGAATCTCTTTGAGGGTTTAGGATACAGCTCAGCATCACAGTACCTGCCTGGCAAGCGTGAGGTCCAGGATTTGATTCTCAGTACAAAGCAAAAATGTATTCAAAGTCCTTCATTTCTACTATTTGAAAGAAGCTGAAATAGATGTAATGGAGTTAAAGACTGGAAGAGCATATCCTATTTTTTAAAAAAGAAATTGTGTTTTAATTATAGTCACTTTTTGAAGGCTTGTTATGTTTTGACAGAGTAAGATATTCCACTTATCAGGAGCATTCTTCAGGTTTAACATGTTGAAACTAAGCAGTTGGGCCATTCTTGATAGCAGATTTGAATATAAGGATAAGTAAGGTTGCCATAAATAGTCAATCAACCAATCAATCTGTCTCATTTAAACCAAATATATATTTTTGGACCAGTAATAGAATACGCATATTCTTTCTTAAAAGTGAATTACCCACCAGACAAGTTTCAGTGATATCAAGGCCATTCAAATAGATGTTTTTATTGGCTTACATTAAAAAAAGTTAAAGTTTCTATTTATGTAAATTGCAAGGAGATATACCTGTTAAAATTAATTCCTAGAATTGTGAGAAACTGGCTCTAATTTAGAATGCATAGAACAAACTAACATTTTGTTGCTGTTATTGTTGTTACTTTTTGTTTGATGTTTTCAAGGCATAATCATCACATAAAGTAACATTCATTTTTGTCAGATAAAGGTTGCTTTTCAACAAATTGTTTATTTATTACCATTGAATTAAGTAGTAACAAAGTGAGATTTTGTGCTGTATTTTGCAATCAACAAAAGTTGAGAGTCTTTCTGATATACTTATTTGAGCCCCTAAATGTAAACTTTGCTTCTCTGGATCATCTGCAAGATTAAATAATACACAGTCTGATTTGACATTTTTCTCTTTTATATTTTCTGTATCTGGTATAACATAACAACTATGGTAGTACTGATGTAAATCCAAGGAAGGATGTATATAAATAAACTGGAAAGTATCTTGGTATTAAAATGGATTACTCATATTTATTATAATATCTTTTGCCAAATAACTGTGGCATATTACAAATAATAGAGCCATGGTCATAATAATATCTCAGATGGGAAAGTCACCTAATAGATCAAGTCTCTATCACTCTTTTACTAACTTATCCAATGTATTAAATCACATATCCCTCTGAATTTTCAAAGATTAATTCAATTACTCACAAAAGCAAATTTCCCTAAATAATTAAAATTGCTATCAGTTTAATAATAATACTTCTGAAATATTTAACCTTTAACACAGGGTCAGCTTCTTCTTTGTTCACAGGTTTTATCATCTTTCATATATATCTAGTTTCCATTCAAATAAGTGCACTTGGATAGATATATTAGCTTTCCAACCTATAATAAAGATGGTAATCATCCACTCCTATTAATTTATTTACTGAAAAAAATCTCACAGTAGTAGATTTAACAGATCGTAGTGCACTGAGGGCTCATTTTGACCCCTCAAAGAACAGTTGACACTGAGCAATATAGATACGCTAAAGCAGCCACTTTAGTCACAAACTCCCAGTTTTTTAATTGTATTCATGAGAGTTGCTGTTTATTTCATTTTTAAATGTCACTGCTGGTCAGAATTGCTAATAAGCTCTTTTTTCCTTTTTCTTTTTTTAACTCACGATCTCTTAAATTTTGAATCTAAA
This sequence comes from Dasyprocta punctata, assembly GCA_004363535.1. Taxonomy (NCBI): domain Eukaryota; kingdom Metazoa; phylum Chordata; class Mammalia; order Rodentia; family Dasyproctidae; genus Dasyprocta; species Dasyprocta punctata. The sequence continues at coordinate 92,921 of RJWM01003295.1, read as the reverse complement.
TATTCCTCACTGGAATAAATATATATAAAAAATAAGGCCTAATGAGGACAAAGTTAGGCTGAAAACATCATTATGAATATTATACTGTTGTAAACATCCTTAGTTCCATATTTAGAAGGTTTTTCTGAAGCGGTAAATGAAGTTTTGTCATTATTTCTGAAGGTAAACTGGCCAGTCATCTAGTTACCAAATACTTATTGAGGAACTCTTTTGTCGAGTACTTTTCTGAGTAATGCACTGAACAAGTCAGGTGAAGACCTTACTTTTCTGAATGTTACTTTCTGCAGTGCTGAATAAGTGGGCTTAAGATTAATAATGAGGAAAAGAAGCAAGAAATAGTTTTTTTAAAAAAACAATATAATTCAAAATGGCAAGTGTTATTAAATTGAGAATAAAACATTATGACAAGTTGAGATGCATTTGAATTTGGTGATTAAGGAAGCCCTTCTCCTAGGGAGATATTGGAGATGATACATGAATTATACAAAGTACTTGTCACTATAGCCAGTTGAAAGCAGAAAATTCCAGACAAGAAAGAATACAAATAAGACAAATACTCACTTGAATATTTATATTTTCTTCAACTATTAACCACAAAGTTTCAAAAATGTTCTAATGCTTGAAATGTACTGAAAATATGTTAGCCTAGTCTTTTTAAGGAATATTGTTTAATCAGGATATATTAAAAAGTGTGTCACAACTTCTGCAAAAAATATAAGGGAGTTATGTAAGGGGGAATCTAATATTCAGTTTTAATCTCATTGTAGTGAATTTGAGAATTTGAGTATTCAGCTCAACAATCTTTTACTACCTGTCTCTTAGAAAGTGTGCCAAGTTATCTCGGCAAATATAAATCCATAAGTGTGACTCTTTACAACATTTTTGTAAACTATTCTTGAAATTTTTTGCTGCTCCTAAACTGTAGTATGGAATAATTTTTGTTTTGCAACTTGGTTCACACACAACCACATGCAAACAGATACCTAAAATATGTTTCATGAAAGAATATTTTCATTTTTATTCAAAATGAACTCTAGCATTTTATTCTCCTTTTCATTTTTTAAAAGTTGATCACCATCTGCTACACTGATTTTAAGACTCCCCGACTTGTCACCCCTTAGAGTGGACACCCTGTTTTATAAGTCAGTCATCAGTCTGCTTGAATCCATGTATTAAAAACACAAAAACAAAAACACTTTAGATTAAAATTCATTTTCCTTCAGAAAAAAATTCTACAATATTATGACAAACACCATATCAAGGGCATAAAACCAAATTAATATCTTTTTTGCATGCCCACAACTTCCCTGGCAGCATGGTAATTCTGTATTTACTAGAAAGACAATACTTGTACTTATTTAATGGAGGTGAAAGAAGGGGTTCCTTACTTATAAGAAAAAGTTTTTCACTCCTGACCTAAAATACTAGTCAAAATTATCTTCTAGGATGATGAAGAGAAGACTTTTTTAAGAGTTTAACAATAAAGAATTCTAAAGAGAATTGCCGTAAAGGAACAAAATAATGTATGGTAAAAAAATCTTATAACAGTGAATCTAAAATCTACAAAATGAAATTTTGTCAGTCATACCTGAATGTTTTACACAACTTTACCCCTGAATTTTTGTTACCTCGAATGGAAGTTTCACATAATGAATTATTTTACAACAAATTTTTGTTTAAAAAAACCCTCTGGCATAAGAGTACATGCTTTCACAAATATTTGGTGTTACACAGTTTATCCACACTCTACAGTAACAAAGTGAAGCCACACTTAAGCATATAGATTTCAGGAGACTGAGAGCCAATCTTTGTGATATCTTCCCCTTTCTCAGCTCTTACTTCTCAGAGCAAGTTTTCTCAAACTCCCTACAATAGACCAGTACTTGTCTGAAAATCAAGATAAGACTGCTGTACTTAGCAAGTTGGAAAAGTGAATAGTTTGTATTGGAAGTCATATCAAGAAAAGCAAAAAGCAACAATTTTAGACAGAACCATGGTTTCTGGAATCATATCTCAATCAGCAAATAGTTTAGTTAAGAATGCTGGGTCTCTCATGTCCAGAAAAAAGGCATTCCATAGACCGTTTTGCTTTTGTTTTTGTTTGCAGCACCAGGGATTGAACTCACAACCTCGTGCCTGTCGGACAGGTGCTTAAGTCACTGAGCCAAACTCCCAGCCCTGGCTTTTTGAGGCAGGGTCACACTGTATAGCTCAGGCTGGCCTTGCGCTCTCGTTGTAGCCCAAGGCAGCCTCGAACTCACAACACTCCTCCTACCTCAGCCTCCCAAGTGCTGGGATTAAAGGCATGCACCACCACGCCCAGCTCATAGACCATATTGGACTGAGCAGACAGTATAGTAATATTTTGAATCTCAAGATAACTTTGGTCTGTTCATTAGTACAGTAGTACCTTAATTCATGAACTTGTCTCTCCATGATTCTGGTCTCAGAATTTGTTTCATGATTCTGGTTGCAACTGAATCATAAACCTTAAGTTTGTGAACCAAGGTAACACTGTATATGATATACATGGGCCCTCAAACTTCAGCTCACATAGTGGTCCTGGTCTGTGACATACAGAATCAGGCTGCAAAGCTGCAGAAGAGTAGCTGGAAAGTGAGTAGAGCTTCATCTGTATTTACAGCTCTTCTCCATTCCTCCCATTACTGCCTGAACCCTGCATCCTTCAGATCAGAGGTTATATCAGATTCTCAAAGGATTGCAAATCCTGAAGTTTCATGTGTGAGAGATCTAAATTGTGTGCTCTTTATGCAAATCTGATGCCTGATGATGTGTTATGAAGCTGAGGTTGTGATGCTAGCACTGGGGAGTGACTGCAAATACAGGTTAGCATTAGTGGAGAGGTTTGACTGCATAGAAACCACAAGAAATCAATTGTTTGCAGACTCATTGAAACCCTATCAGTGACTAGCAAATGACAATTAAATTGCATTTCATGGCAGACATTATAGGGTCAAGTGAGTTGATGTACTTCATTTGTACAGCTGCCTTTCATGGTAGGCTTTAAGTTCCAATCTAGCACATTTTTTAAATTAAAAAAAGTAAAATGGAATTTCATAACACAATAATAGGGGAATGAAAAGAGTTAATACACTGCATATTGTCCTCTTCAAAGCAGTTACTCAGAGCTCAAGATACGGGTATAAAAATTCTCCAATCAATAGTCCCATGAACCTTCATTTGCAATGAACTAAGAGACAATAATAGTATAATTAACTTGCATTTTTCTCCCTTTTCTCTTCCTTCCTTTCCCTTTCCCCCATCCTAGCAAAACCCAACACTTATTTCAGTCTACATGTGCCCAAAATTTTAATACTGCCTTTCATGACTCTTTCCTACACTAAATACAGATCTCACTCAAAGTTTTGTTGAACCCACAAGCAAACCCCAGACAAAAAGGGGAAAACCAAATATCATTGGAGGGCTTTTGTGAAAGTGGAGGAAGTTACATTGATTGAACCACAAATGACTCTAAGACTGCCAGCAAAAAGAAGACAAATTTAAAAGAAAATAGTAAGAGTCCTACTTAAATTATGGGCTCATTGCAACAGGCTAATTCTACAAACCTACTTTGTATAATATATGTGGCAACTGCCAATCCAATGAAGCCATGGAAGTTCCAAAACTACTTTGTCACATGGAGACCAAGTACATGGCATTAAATGACAATCTTTTAGAGTTTTCAAAAGAAACGAACACAAAGAATAGAAGCAACCATTGAAGGCCATTTCATCAAATACGTATGCATTGAAAGCATCATTCTTAGTGGTTAACCTCATTGCTAAAGCTAAGAATCTTCTTTATAAGAGTTGATCCTATAAGTTGCTAAGGGCATTTGTTGTGAGCTTCTAAGAGAAACTGCAGTTCAAAAGTTGACAGTTGTTTCTCTTTCAGTTGTAACCAAATTAGACATATTCAAGAAATAGCAGAGTATATTGAGAAAAAATTGTATGGTGGAATTAATGAGTCATTGTGGTATGCAATATCCAGGGTGAAAAGTCTACTGATGTTGACAATAAAGTTAACAATACTTACTTAGGGTGATACAATTTTTTAGGAGAGTGTGCAAATGAATGTGTTATGTGCATTTTTCTTGCCAACCAACACAATAGTTGTAGAACTATTCAAGTCTTTGACTGGCTATCAGGAAAACTGAGTTGTTCCTTTTGTGAACATGAATGGAGAGGCTTCCATGGCTGGGTGGTTTTCTGGTTTCACTATTCAGGTCAAAGAAGTCATTTCTGAGTGTGAGTATATGCATTGTTCCATGCATAGAAAAATGCTGACTAACCAAAAAATGTCATATTAACTTAACGACATTTTACAGGATGTGATTAAAATCATTAACCACATTAAACTACCTGCCCATAGCTCATTTCTGTTAATGCAGTTCTGTGAAGAGATGGATGCAGAGCACACAAACCTTCTCTTGTACATGAGTTTAGAAGGCTTCCTAAAAGAGATAACCAGCCAGAATTTTTAAGATGTGAGAGCTACTACAGACATTTCTCTTAGAAAGGTAGTCTCCACTAGCAAAACATTTCAGTGACGTAGAATACATCACAAAACATACTTATTCATGTGACATATGCTACCTGATCAACAAATTCAATCTTTCACTTCAGAGAGAATGATAATTGCATTCAAATAGGCAGATAAAATGACAGCATTCAAAGCCAGACTGGAATTAAGGGGGCAAATAGCGAACCTTCCTTATTTTTTTTGACATTGTTCAGATATTATCAGTGGCTTTGAAATAGTCTGAGCCATGACTTTTTTCCTCCCACCTGGTGTTTGTTCACCTATTAGAGATTTAAGAAGTTAGAGTACTACTTGCCAACCACAAAAGATCCCTGAACAAAGAAGAAATGGATCCTTGACCTATCTGTGAATAAGCCAGGTGAATTGGCATTTTCTATGCCAGTAGAGAATAAACTGCTTCAGGAAAAAAAAATGATCATGGATTTGAAAGTACATTTGAGACAAATTCAAATCTCCATATGTTCTGGATTAAAGTCAAACCAGAAGGGCCAGGGATTTAGCTCAGTTATTTAAGCACCTGCCTGACAGGCGCAAGATTGTGAGTTCAATCCCTGGTACCAAAAAAAAAAAAAAAAAAAAAAAAAAAAAAAAAAAAAAAAAAAAAAAAAAAAAAAAAAAGTCAAACCATAGTATCCTGAAATAGGAAAAAAACACACACACACACACACACACACACACACACACACACAATGAAAAGCCTGCTTCCATTTCCAAAATCTTATCTTTGTAAAGCAGGGATTTTTGCAGTAACAATAACCAAAATGAGATTATGGTATAGATTGAACATAAACTATACACCGTAGCTATCACTGTCACCCATCATCCCCAGATGAGACCATCTAGTTGCAGAAAAATAAGTCTCTCCAAGGCAATCTCAGTTTTCATCTCCTGTTCAATGGCAAACCACAGACACTTCAGCACCTGAGAAGGAGAGACTTCCAAGTCCATAGATGCATTTTGGCCCCTTTTCTTTATTAAGAAATTACATCAAAATATTTTTGTGGTTGACCATATGATCAAAAATCTATGCATATGTGCTCTCTTTGGCAGCACATATACTGAAAGAAAGAAACTATGCATATAGGCCATTTGTTTCATTTTTAAGGCAATTTTATTGAAGCAAGAATTTTACAGAATGAACTACACAAATATGAATATAGAGTTTCATATATTTTGACAAATTTACCTACCTGTGTAACCCCCAATCTAATCAAGATCAAAACATTTACATTACTCAGAAAACTTCTCATCTTTCATTTCAAGCTTAGGGCAAAAGCGAATCTGCTTTCTGAATCTATGGCTTAGTTAGTTTTGCTATGTTATATAAATTTACATAAATAAAATCATACTATATATATATGATTTAATTTCTACCCTCTTTTACTCAGCACATCCCCATGGAGGTTGATCCATGCTATTGCATTTATCATTAATTTGCTCCATTATTGATGAGTATTATTTCATTACATAGATATACCACGGTTTATTTATTAATTCTCTATTAATGGCATTTTAAATTTGAGAGTATATAAACGTTCTGTTTCTTCTAAAATTTGATATACTATATGAAAAGGTATGTAAATGCATACATTATGGGAGACATATTAACTAAAGAATTCCACAAAGAAAAATTTAAAAACTGTTCTTAGATTTTTTTCTTTGTTATCACACTCATTAGCACAATTGAAAAGAGAAAGGGAAGAGAGAATTGAGATTTACGGTCATCACTTTCACTAAATATTTTCTCAAATTTTTACTTTTTTTCAGCATTCGATTCTGCAGTTTTTAAAAATGACTATTCTTATTAAAATGACTATTCTTTTTTGTGCACGACTACACTGCAATATTAAATTAATTCAGTTATCCCATTCTCATTAATTCAATGCATTAAGATGTGAAATTTTATTATTCCTTAAACAATAAACAATGCCATTATTTTTTCCTCACAGATTACAATTCAGCATGTTTAAGCATATTGTTACATGAGTAAAAATGTGTAATGCTCTTGATCTGAGGAAATAGCTAAATAAATATCAGTTGATTTCCAAGAACTAGTCATCTGACTATTAAAATAAATTAAATGCTCATAGTCTGGTTCATCATAACTCAAGTATCCTATAAATTGGCAATGGTTAAAGGCACAGCTACAAAAAAAAAAAATCAGAAGCTTCAAAATTCTTGCAGTGAAACTAATCGGCAGAATCCACAACACAATCTATTGATGAAAACTTATCTCGTGAATTGAATAGTGCTGTAACATGTGTTTCTCTATTCTTCCCATATGAGAGTCCATTTTAAGCAAATAAACTTACCTCTCTTTATGTTTAAGCCAAACATGTCAAATTCCTTTCTGGGATGTAGCTAATTCCAACTAAGCAAAAAGTAATTGAGAAAGTAGAAACAATATGGTTCGTATATTGGGTGCCCCTGACTTCAAGGATATAATTAAATCAAAGTAGAGAATCAGGAAATGTCTGGAAAAACAAATTTGGAAAAAGACAATCAGGACAGAAAGTAGGACAGAGACAGTGAATCCTTCTTTACTGTCTAGAAGACAACTGAGAGTGATTGTTCTTCCCACCTCCAGACACTTTTAGGAATTGACAGATCAAATTAAACTCTTTTACATTCAGTTTTAACTCTTTTTTTTCCACATAAATTTCAATCTTGGGTTTATCAAACTCATGGGTAAGCCATTTTAGTTTTTTGAACTCCTTCAAAGAAAGGGAAGCACAGAAGTATTCAGGACCTTAAGAATTAAGTTGATTCTGCTTATAATTATCTTTTTATTATTCATTCTATCAGCTTCAAGACATTCACATACTTGGCTAAATTGCCTTCCATTTTTTCTTCATCCAAATTAATCAAACGTTATAAACCAAAAGGAGGAGGAGGAGCCTTACGACTCACAGTAGACATTTCTAATGGCCAGCACTTTGGGCAAAGTCATGTTCTCCACTTCCATTCTGTCAAAATCATAAGCATGAAGTCAAGAGTTTTCATCACAAGAGAGCCTTCAAAATGATGCTACTGGACCCTAATACTCTCAACCACTGACAATGTCTGAAAGAAAATGAAGATTACACCATATTTTTATTCTTAATGAACCCAGGCTGATTTCTAGCCATCATCATTTTCCTTTTAATATCCTTGAAGTGGCCATAATTTCTCTAGAATCATTTGATGAGAAAAATCAAAATCTTAATTCTTCTTGAAAGCATTCTTTATCTCAAGTGTCACTCATAACAAAGACATAATTTTAAAATTCCTAATTTTTCTACTACCTGAACCTCCACATGTTTTACTCATTCCCTTGAGTCAGTACAGAAGTAACTTCTTTCTCTCTCCATCTAAGTCCAATCATCCTTCTTTGCCATGGTAGCCAGAAGGACTGAAGAGAAGGGTGGTAAAAAGTGAAGTCAGAGAAGTAGACAGAAGCCAAATCCCTGTAAGCAACCTACATTTTAAGTGTCATAAGACTACTTTTAAAGAGTTCTGAGTGACACGACCTAATGTCATTTAATTGAATGAGAGAAGAGAATCCTCTTGACTCAGGAATTGTATTGTGCTATTCACACAACCTGCTTTAGGAGGTTTTCTGGCTGGGGAGTGTTCTACAAGTGTGGAATTTAGAGAACCTACCATGAACTTCACCATTTCTTGTGTATGAAGCTTAGACCGTGGAAGATTTTAAATTCAGGCTCCATTCTGCCCCTGTCTTTATTTCAAATGTCCTTTGCATTTTATATGATATGTAATATGTGCAGCATTATTACCGGAAGGGAAATAAATAGGAAACAAATGCAGACTACAGAAGCTGTACCCAGTCATATCCTTCTAAGGCAGCTGCCTGTTTCATCAGACCCCAAGAGGGAATTCTAATAATGTTATCATTTGATTCCCATTTCAAGCACTTTGCATTTTTACATATGCTAAAGAATTCAGCAAGTCATCCAACTGGCATAAGCACTAGGAAAACTTCCTTTAGAGCACAGGTGCACAAGCAAACAAATCCTTTCTACACTTGAAAGTTGATCCTTCCATATAGCAAACTTCTCAGCAGTGTGCTGAACTGGCAAGAAGATGAGGAAAAGCCCATCTGTCAGGTAGAGGGAACAGATGGTGCTCACCTCTTCTCACCTTCAGGAACAGTCAGCAATAGATATTGTAACCCTGAGCTGTCATTTCCAGCCATATTCCAAAGCAAGGAAGCAGCAGAGTATTAGTCTGTTGGCTAAACAAGTATAACCTGCTGGTTAGGTCCGATGCCTCAGAGGGATAACCTCAGGTCATATAGGCTGTATAGGGGTGGTTTGTAAATATCTTTTAAAAGAAAAACTGTACCAGAAATGTTCCATAATACATATAACTTGAAGAGTTAAACATTACGCAAATCCTCAAAGGCAAGTTCCAAATTTATCACCAGAATCTGAGCAGAAGTCCTATGATACTAAAAGAACTCTCTTTGTTATGAGTTTGGGTATGGTTTTATTTAGTTGCTTTGTGGCACAAACTTAGATCCCACATCTAGAAATTAAATCATTACCTCCTCTGCTCCACCGTTTTTTAGAAGATAAAAATCTGAAGCATGTCCAAATGAACAGAGATTAATAACATAATTTTGTTTACATGGACTAGACAATTTGGCATGGAAGCCACTTTAAATAGAGAACAGTTTTAGCAATTCTTCTGACTATTAAACAGTATATCTTAAAACAATTCTTGCAATAATCAAGGACTTTCATAAGGGTGGGCTACATTAACCATTTTCAACACTTAACTCCTTATTTCAGCTCAATATCAGAAACCCTAACCTGTAACTGGATATAATTAGCTACTTCTCTTTGCTCTTAAATATTGATAGTATGCAGTGTAAGTCAAACAAGCAAGCCAAAGACACCATACCAGCTTGCACATCTAGTACATTTCTCTGACTCTCTTCTTGTATTCCTTATGTATTTCCAAAGTATGAACACTCAAAGGAGCCTCTATCCCTCCCTAGCTAATACTTTCAAATTGGTGCTTCTTTATACCTTGGTGACAACAAATTTAAGGCATTCCAAACCTTAATCAACACTTTTCTTTAATCTCTCAACTGAAACTTTTGTCAGTAAAACAGTGTTTGAAATCAAGCATGTGCTATCACTAAACAGTTCTTGAAAAGTGAGCCACAGCACTTGCTCTTACGACGGAAACAAACTAAATTTTATGTTGACAATAGTAAGCATTTTAAAATTTTCTCACTGCCTACATTTCCATTTAAACTTTTGTGCACAGAAGTGGAAACTGCCTGCTAAGTCCAGTTTAACCTAACTGTACAACACTCAGTAGTCTACTGTTCTTTATTTTTTTTTCTACTTGAAGAACTGATAACAAATATTTTAAGGTAAATTTTTGGCTAAGCAGCATTTTCAGGTGTAAATAGAAATTGTTTCTTTTACAGGCATTGTATATTAAAGTAAATTCTGCTGCATTTGAAAACCTGTCAGCTTTATTTTGTACTGGTATTCAGAATCTTTCCTTTTCGACCAATGTTATATAAAGTTCCTCTGGGAAGATAATGTGCATGATTGCAGGCTTGCCTTGTTAAAATCCATGGCTTTTTATGCATCATGTTTTCACCTATGAATAATGCATGAAAGAGTATCTCATTACATTTCATTTTCTTTACAGCAGCATCCTCTCTTCTAGACATACTCGGGTTCCCATCAGCAGCGCTCCCCTCGTTCTGCAGCTTGGCTCCATCTTGATGCCTTCATAGCATTTTAGACAAAATGGGCGTGTTTAACTTGTCACCTCATGGTTGGTATAAATTATTCACTGGAGCTTTGCAAAGATTTGTGAGATAACCAGCCTGGATTTAGAGAAACTGCACAGGCTGTGTGTGGGAATCTGACAGAGACATCGCAGGCCATTTCTCCAGCACTTGTCCAAAGCAGAAGGGGAAAACTGTCTTCACTCCAAAAGTCAGCCTCATTTTAATGCTTAAAATCCCCCACTGTCCTCATAGCAAAGAATTAGCTATAAATGTTTGCCACTCGATGTGCTTGGGTGTTTCAGTATTTTTCCCAGAGCTAAAGGTCAAGGAACAAAGTCCCATTCTTGTTCTCTTTTGTTTTTTCTTCTTTTGAAGAGAAGTCATTGGTCTTCCATACCTGACAAGATGAATTAAATGTGGAGAAAAGATCACAGAATTTAATCAGCACAGTCATTCAGTGTGTGTGGTCAAGAGCAATCACTCAAGGAGGCATATGGAAAACTAGGTTAGTATGCTTGTGTATGACTATGAGAGTGTCTGTGAGCGTGTTATTATGAGGATTCTTGAGCAAGCCTCTAATCTTCAGTTCCCCACATTTCTTTATAAGAAAATCAGGTTAGAATTGTGATCAATTTTGTCTGTGTCAAATTATGCCTTTCATTATACTAAAGTCATTTTGTCAAAGGAGTCACATAACAGTAGCAAGCAAAATGACACACAAAAACATCAAAATTAACAATAGACAATGCAATTTACAAATTGGCTTTCTAATTTTTCTATCAAATTAAGTATTTTTCTTGAAATCAGTGACAATTATATAGGCAACTGTGGACAACTTGCCATGCAATTAGAAAGGTTAAAGGCCCACTGAAGTGTGTTTCTAAGTAAAAAGAATTCTTGCTCAATTTTCTTTAGTATTTCTTGTAAGAATACAGTCATCAGGACAAAAAAAAACCCTTTCATATCTCAACTGTCATATATTCCCTTTAAAAATTGAAAACTCTTAAAGTGAAACCCAAGGAAATGACTCATAATCTTGTTGCTCTGAGGAGTGGTAGTAGATCTTGTAATTTTGACATTGAGCTTTTGAAATATATTCCCCACATGTGGCACTCTATATGTAAGTTTATGATAAAGTTTTATGCATTGTAAAGTAGATGCATTTTGCACTTATACTCTAGTTACATTATTGTTACATGTTTGGTACATTTTATAAACATACCTATATAAACAAAATGCATTTGCATAGTAGTATATTATATGTATATATCATATGTACACGTAACCTTTACATTTAGTGCTCAAATAGTTTGCTGTGACTTGATGATGTGATTAATGAAAGTAATCGCTGATATATCAAAAGACTTATTCCAGTTCATTGTTGATCTCTAGGAAGCTATATGTTTCATTATTAATTGTTTATTTTTAAGCTATGGTGAGTAACATTTTCCTATATATTCTTGTGACTCCAAGTATTCTTCACAAGATCACTTAATAATAATATATAATTATTATTGTGCATCTACAAAGTAGGATTTGTCTAAATAATGACATGTCCTTGTGACAAAAAAGCATTTCTTCACAATTTAACTGCTATTGTGCATGTGGTAGTTACCTAGTCATAAATTAGATGTAGATCTAATGAACCACAACTTCAATCGGTTTTATACCAGTACAAAAAAAGAGGAATTGACATTTGCAATGGACTGCAGTTTCCCTTGAAAAGCTTATCATTTGGCAGTGATTGGCATTAGAAGAAAGCTATTTTACTATTGGTGGAATGAAATGACTTAATATTATAGGTAACCCTATAACATTTTGGAGATTCACAAAAGATATGAATATAATTCAGTATCTATTCGGGTGGGGTGGAGGCAGCTTGGTCAGGTTCTAATGTTTCCTTTCAACATCCCCTCTATTGTTTCCCAGCAACCACTACAGTGATTCAGAAGAGGATTTGTTAGACCCTATTTGATTTCTAGGAATTTTATTCAGTGAAATGATTTGAAAAGGTAGGGCAAAAGGCATCATTATTCTTTTGACTGAAAGCTTGCACAAGAGTATTTAATATTAAGTATGATCCACTGTAGTCTAGATGGAAATTTGTTCCAATTTTTCTGCATACTTGCTCATTTTAAGTGTCATTAAAAGTAATCAGGATGATTTAGTTGAAATAAAATCTTATCAAAAGAGCACTGTTATATTTGCTTATGCTATCTCTTATATAAATGATTGGTTTATATCCTTCACAGTGCCCACGGGAAAGGGACTGCTTCTTTTGGAAAGAAAGTGCATCAGTACCTGGGAGTACAAAGCACATATGATTCATGCCTCTAAATGGTACGATCTCGCTCATTCTCTAAATACCAAATCTTCTTTCCCTTTGAGAGGGTCAATAACCTTGAAGGAGATTTTGTCTAGAAAAAGGCATTTTTCACTTTCTCCTTCATGTTTTCATGTTCTGACAGAAAAACACCAATAGTGATAATTGCATCTTATAACTGTGACTTGCAAGAGTAGAAAAAGAATAGACATTTCACATCTACCAATCAGAGATATTTCATCCAAAGGCATGAGTCTTTAGGCATCTCATCATTGGAATAGAAAATCTCAAATTAATTTAATATTATTTCCTTTAATTTTGTGTGTCTTGTATTAAAAAGAGTTTGTCAGAAAAAGTCTTTTGTTTAACACTGCAATCTTTTGTACTGGCTTCCCACTCCGATGTACATATTTCTATTCCTAATTTAGTAATATGTATATTCAGAATTTAAGAAGCAGGAGAAAATGAATCAAAAACAACTTTCAACTTAACACCTTTGTAGTGGTAAATAGACTTGCTTAATTAAATGAATGATTTATCAATTATATTGTAGAACGAAACTGCAGTAAGGTCAGGGAAAAGTACACAATGCATATGCACTGGCTTTTGTTTGGATAAAGTATAATGTGCCAGTACTTTTATCTTGATTAATTCCAAAATGCTTCTTTCACTTATTCCAGTGCCTCACCCTCTTTTCTAATCACATTGACATATGAACTTTTTTGTCCCTGCCAAGTGAGTAATTTGCAGTGGCAATATTAATGTATTTGAGCAGAATTGAATCAAGTTGCTTTCAAAAAAAGATATAGTTATGGGGTCAAATCACATTATATCAAGAAAGTATTGCATATGTTTGAGATGAAAAAGGCCTATCTAGATTTAAATAAGGCTAAAACTGATTTGGAAATCATAAAGAAAGTGATTCCATGCATGTAACTACGCTGTTTAAATATGGAAAGCAATCTTATCATTAGTTTTGACTTATTACAAAATTTAACTTAAACTATAATCATTAAAAAATACAGATGATTTAACAAATGTCCAACTGCAAGCTAAAGGAAAAGAAGACTCAAAGTGATGTCTAACACAAAAGAAATCTAGGAAATAAGACACTTGCAACTTGCCAGCTCTAGTGATCTACAAAAGACTAAGCCAAATAAAATTCCCTTTAGTTACAAAAGAGAATTTCTGTTGAATGTCAAATTAGAGTTCTCCTTTCTTTGAGCTCTAATACCACATATTGCCTGAATCAATCATCTGAGAATAAATCAAGTATCACTTTATGACTTCTCTATTGCTTTATTAAAATGTTATTTTGCATCTTGTATTGTTTTTAGCTTTTCCTGTTTGTGAACTTATGATAAAACACTAATTATTTTATTCTTGACAAGATCTCATTTTTTTACATTGCGGTCTCCACAGTAATATACTTTAAAAATTTGATTGATTTGATTTTCATACCTGTTGTCTTGAAAAATTACAGAAGTAAGTGTAGTCTGAATAATCTTAGGTTGTCATGCCTAGACTCAGAGAAATGGGTAAGATGATCTTTTTGATGACCTAACTGTTGTTTATAATATATAAGGCATGATTACCAGGCCCCATAATAGCCTCTAAAAGAATAAAAATTGAGGGTTAAAAGTGTAATGAAATGCAAATGAAACTGTCCTGAAAACAAACTGCACATTTTATTTGTTTCATGCAGAATCTAGGACATAGAGAGTGTTAAAATTAAATGCTATCAACATATTCTAGTTTTAAAATAATGGTGGAAATAACTCATAGTCTAATTAAAAATGCTATTTTTAAAATAAACCCTACTAAATATTTTGGAAACTTAATGTGGTTGCATGAATTCTATATTAAGAAGGGTTCTTAATATTTCTTTCTGTCTTGTCTCCCTGTCTCTCTTTGTCTCTCTGTCTCTGTCTCTGTCCCTCTCTCTGCTACATTTTCTCAGTTTTCACAATACGCTGTGTAAAATTTAAGACTACAGGCAACTTCACATATTTGCTATGCACTTGATTATAAATCAAAGATAATTAAGGTTTAAAATTTAGAGTGAACATTCTTACCTAAGAGAGATCTCCCCTTTTGTCCTAAAAAGATTTCTGTCTTTCAATGGTGAACTAAAAGATACTAAAAAATGCATGATTTTTATAGTCTTTTTGACATTTACTCCACCTCAGGTAGATGTTGTTTATATAGATTTTCAAACAATGGCTATTTTGTGCTGCACTTCATTAAATAAAGGATGGAACAGTACAATCTAAATATCACTGGACTAAGGAGAACTAATTCTGCTGTTTGCACTTGTTCTCTAAGGGATCTTGCACAAGTTGCTTAACCTATTTGGGTTACCATTTTTTCAACTGTAAATGAACCATTTGATTTAGAACATCTTTAAGGGCTTTGTCAACATTAAACCTTTGCAAGTTTCATAACTTTTGAAACTTGTTTCCTTATTTCAGCTTAACAATACAGGCTTTAAAAAATTGTTCTAAAGATAATTATACTTAAAATCCTCAATGAATTATTCTGAAAACCATGCATTACCATTGTACGTTGTTATCATCAAGAGTCACAGCTGGCACCAATAAGCTTAGAAGAATTAAGATTGTGGAGAATAGAGAATAATCAGGAGGATAGTCCTATATTGTTTCACAGTTTCCTTGCTTTCAAAAATGACATTCAGTAGAATTTCTCCTTCAGTCATATTTTACAAGAAATATTGTTATTCACAAAATAATAATCAACCTTTGTAACATGTCATGTATGAGAAATTTGTAGCACATCTGAAATCTGAGCATTGGTAAGTAGGCTTACATTACCTGAAACTATTTGAAATGTGAAATTAAGCAACAACCACTGACTGAGCTTCCATGATAAAATACGACAGTTAGCTTAGTGTCCTCAAGGGGTAGTTACTCTAGATTTATATCCCATCTTCAAAGAACTTGCAATTTAATTTAAGAGAGAAAATAAATTTTGGAAAAATTTAGACAATAAAAACAGGTGGTAGAATACATGCTAGAGAGAGCTATTCATTCCATTCAGCTGAGCAACTGCGTAGGAAATATCAAATTTCAGAAAATAAAAATATTCCTTTAGGTTCAAGTGGTAGATGAATCTTCTGTAGGAGAAGTTAGTTGTGTGTATGGAACAGAATTGAGACTTTGTGGTCCCAAATCTAAATGAAAAGGAGTCTAGGGAAAGCACAGGTAGATTTACATGATACCATACCAGAGGTGAAATGTGCCTTTTTGAGTTCATGGCAGTGTTGTGTCAACAAACTTCTTTCGTCATTCCTTTCATAGCTTTAGAAGAAGTCATTAACCACCCTAGATTGTACAGCTACCAATGAAACAGCCTGAACCATCTGACTCATTTGAATGTACATGAAGGACAGGTAAACCTTGATTGTGATGAACTGCTGAGATATAAGGCATCAAGATTCTGCATTTTTCTGATTCAGCAACTTGCATGACTCATTTTGACTAACAAAAGAGAGGAGTGGAATTTAATTAAAGAGGAAGAAGAATACATTATAGACATTTGGAATCATATAAAAACTATAGTGTTGAAAAATGCAAAAAAAATACTATGCAGCGACAATACACAGAGACAAAACAAACATAAATACACACAAATGAAAGAGAAGATGTAAAAGGTATAATAATACAATTTATATGATAATTGTGATAAGTTTATGAAAAATTTATTGACAGATAAAGCAGCATGGATTTTACTCTGTGAATTCTTGGCAAACAATGAAGATTATTCAGAAGCATACAGAAATTGTCAAAGAAATTCAGAAGGTAGCAAACACAGGAGGGCAATTAAACTTTAAAAGGTTATTTGAAGAAATGATCTAGGATGTTAAAACAGATGTGGATACAAAGGAAAATATATGCATACGAAAATAGTAAAACTTCTCCATATGCTTTTAGTATTACATTTCTGTGATAAACAACCATTGCTCACTGTATTTATAACTACACTTTCCACAGAAAAATGCAAAACATTGTATCAAAGTAAAAATGCAATAAAAACATGGAAAAGTTTTGAAAGACTTTCAAAAAATTTAGTAACAACTATATATAATGTGTATAATATTGTGAAAATAAATGAAAGAAAAACTTGTCAACCTCTAGAAAGTAATACATTGAACATACAATATTTTTTAAACCTTTGACTTCACCTCTAAGATTCAGCATCCAACCATTCTTTCAAATAATAATACAAATTCATATATATATATATATATGCAGCAATTTATCAAATTCATATCTTCCAAAAACCATTAGAATATTGACTGAATTAAATTTTTCAAAATCTTGTCAATTCAAGCGATATAAATGTTACATAAAAATTTTAAAGACATAGGTTACGCAAGGATTGTCTGAACAGAATACCTGTTGCACAAGAAATGACTGCAAGAATCAGCAAATGTAGTCACATCAAATTAAAAAGTGTACAGTGCATAAACATACAAAAAATTAAACCTCTCAAAATGAAAGAACTATTTATAAATAGATGACTGATTGAATCAACACTTCCTTGAAGAAGTATAAATAACCAGTAAATACATGATATAATGATCAACTTTGTTGACTGATAGAGAAATACAAACTAAACACAAAGATTATATCTTACCTCAGAAAGATGGCTATCATCAAGAATTCAAATAGTAACAAGTACTGGTGAGGTTTCAGGGAAAGAGGAAGCCTTCTACATTATTAGTGGGATTGTAAACTAATGAAACCACTGTGCAAATCAGTGTGGAGTTTCCTCAAAAAATGAAAAGTAGATTCCATTTAACCCAGAGGTTCTCCTTCTAGATTTCTTTCCAGAAGAGATAAAGACGAGCTCCACACAAGGAATATAAACATGTACAACAAACATATTCTAATAAAAAATTGTTTAAAAACTGATAAAATGAGCAAATTATTTGAAAAAAAAGACATATCACAGTGATACATGCACATCCATTTTATAGCAGCACAACTTATAATAGCTAAACCTTTTAAGTGACCTGTATGTCCATCAACAGATGAATGTCTAAAGAAAATGAGTTATTTACTTACACAATGGAATGCTGTTTTGCCATAAAGAAGGATAAACTTGATTCATTTGTAGGAATATAGATGCACCTTGAGATCATAATATTAAGTGAAATAAATCAGACACAAACGTTTAAATATTGCATTTTTATATGAGCAAGCCAAAGTACAAATAAATTAAAGAGAAAAATAAAAGATAGATAACAGGAAACAGGGAGATAGGTCTTTGCAAAAGGCAAAGAAGAAATGAAGGGAAGGGGGAGAGAAGAGGAGGTGAAAGGTTTAAGAAAAGAATTAAATTGTGAGAGAGATATATTTATTCTCCATGATGAATGCAAACTTTATGTACTGCAAATATGTATCAAAAATATAAAGTAAAAAAATAAAATGTGTTACACTCTTAAAAACCTAAAACAATGTATCTATACATTTGAACTTACAAATACACAAAGTCACTTTTTCTACTATGCAGTTATATCTTAGCATAGACCAATTTGTAGTTTTTAACACTTTATTCAGTTTGATTTAAATCATGTATAAACTCATGAAAAAAGTCATGCTTGTTTTTTGTCATATACCCACAAATGGAGCTTGATGATACAGCTGTATGCCACATAATGACACTTTTGATAATGACTGATCACATATATGAAGGTGAATCCATATGATTATAAGGGAGTTTAAAAGTTCCTATCACCTAGTGGTCTCATAGTCTTCAAAACATCACTATGAAATTTATTATTAATTTGTTTTTGATGATGCTGGTGAAAAAAAAGCCCTACTATACAGCCAGATATGAAGGAATACCATATAAATTTATGCAGAGTACACAATATTTGATAATGATAATTCGACTGGTTTATTTATATACTGTATCAGTATTTCGCCTTGTTCTCCAACTTAACAGAAAAGCATTGTCTTAGTTACTTTCTGCATTACTGAGACAAAATACCCAGCACCCACAAGTTAAAGGAAGAGAAGTTTGTTTTAGCTCACACTTTGTAGAAGTTTCATTCTATAATCGGATACCTCCAAGGGTGGGCAGCATGGCAGAGGTGCATGATAGAGGAGAAACAGTCCATGCCATGGCAGGCAAGAAACAGCAAAGCAAAAAAGTAGCAAAAGTAAGCCTTCCTTACCCTTTGATCCCACCTAGGCTATAAGCCTTTTAAGTGATGCGACCGACAGACATGGTGGGTTTTACCACTATCCATACCCAGAACAATGCTGAACCAATCAGTGGACTAATTCAATACCACATATCCTAGATCCAGCCACCTGCAAAAAGCCACACTTATAAGCACATGGGGCTTTGTGAGGTCACCTAGGTACAAGCCAAGACAAGTATTGTATGTTCACATGTTTGGTACTTACCAGATTTCTTGATTACATCAAGAGACCACAGCAAATGACTCATCTATACCAAGTGCAAGTACACTCTGTGATATTGAACTAATGATGAGGTCATCTGATGAGAGGAATTTCTCTTTTGAGGGGAGGGAGTGGTTCCAAGAATCAAACTCAGGACTTCACACTTGCCAGGTAGGCACTGTCCTACTGAGCTAAATCCCTGGCCCATGAGAGAAATTTCTTAAAACACCTCAGGCATTGAATGCCATGTGATTATATTTAACATACTGTATGTTAATTTAAGATAAATAAAAGTTCCAAAATAGTCACATTAGTTTCAGGAAACTTAAAATGAAGATCTGGTGATTCTAGAAGTCAGGAAATGGAGTAGGTGGCACACTGACCAGTGTGATTGCGGGAAAGTATAATTCGAGTGCTGGAAAATGAGAAAATCTTAGATATAACTTTACTATGGAATGGAAAGAAATAATACAGAAAATAAGGAAACCTATTGCAAAAACTGCTTAAGACAAATGGGCAGGATTGTAGCAATCTTTAAGGAATTTGATTAACTGAATACATTAAGTTAAAGCAGTTAAAGCCAGCACCTGCTGTTTAGTTGAGTATCATGGCTTAAAGCTTTTTCCTTTCAGTAAGCTGAAAAAGACCAATATCTAATTAAAATCAAAGCATTTAAAATAGTCAACCAAGCTGTTTGAAGAGTTAATAATATCTAAACTTGGCTAATTTTTTAATCAGTTGAAAAATAATCAAGTGTTGGAAGGCCATGCAGGCTTAATAATATCTCATTTTTGAAAAGTATCCTGTTGTTTATAATTAAAATGACTAATATATGCATTGAATTTAATACCTGAAGAAACTGTTTCATTAAATTGATGTATGGTTTAGACCTTTTTTCCAAAAACAAATAAGTTAAGAATTAGTAAATTTAATGGCACTATCAAGTTGTGAAGAAAAAATAAATATATATATATATATATATATATATATATATACACACAAAGTGTATACTAATTTAGCAGAATGAGTTATATTTTTATGAAAACAAAATAGTGAGCAAGAGACATTTAAAATAATTTCTACCTTTTGTTAAGAAATCAAGTGTGTCCAACATGTCAGAAAGCACAACTTTAGATAAGCAGAGCTGTGATTATTATTTAAAACATTTATTTTCTCCAAATCAGATAGTGACTTTCTGTGTATTTCAAGATGATGTTGCATGATACCCAATTAGCATTATTGGCTTTTCTCTTCTTCAAATATTGTCTTTATTTGGATCTTGTGATTCTGTATTTCTGTATCTCTCTGATTTCTTAGGTGATTATTCCGCTGAAGCTGACATACACAATTCCACAGGCTGGGTGGCTTAAACAATAGAAATTTATTTCTAACAGTTCTGGAAGTCAGAAGTCAAAGATCAAAGGAACAAACAAGATATTGTCCAGAGATCTTTTTCTTCCTGGTTTGCAGGTGGCTGAATTTTCACTGGATCCCCACCTAGTGGAGAGGGAAAATCAGTTTCTCCTTTAATAGGGCTTGGCCCTCATAGAATTAGCAATCCATTTTTAAGATATGTGCCAGTTCATCTTAATTGTCAATTTAAATTGTGTAAGAGAATCCTAGAGAGATAATTGGATCATGCTGACACTATATTTTTCAGTGAATTAACCCATCTATGTTCACAACATTCTGCTATGAACCAGAATTTCAGGAGGTGGGGTCCAGTTGGAAGGAGATGAGTCACTGAGGATGTGATTTTGGAAGATACATCTCCCATGCGTATTATTTTCCTGTGTTCTGCTTTTTGGTCCCCATGCATTCTACCTTACTTTTAGATCCCTGACCCACAGAAATCATATGAGATAATGTACATTCATTTTCATAAGCTGCTAAGTTACAGACTGTGTTAGTCAGCTTTCTGTAGTGTTGACAAAATGTCTGAGATAAAAACTTAAGAAGAGGGAGATTTATTTTGGCTCATGTTGTTGGAGGCATTGTGACCTGAGTTCTGAAGTGCTTCTCTCTGTTTTGGGCTTCTATCCAAGTTCTTATCGTCATGAGCAAAGAATTGGACAGGAAACAAGGTAGCGAGGTTTTATATTTACATCATTATGGAAGATAAGAAAAGAAGGAAGATATATTTTCTGCATAGTGAATGTGCGCCAATTAAACATAGGAAAAGGATTATGTTCTGCAGAGTGTAGAGCAGACTGATGAAAAGACTGGTGAAAAGCCATCGGGTTAATGACATTCATCTTTTATATTCCCCATTCTGATATCCTATCAAAAACCTGCTTGATCTTGTGCCAGAAGAATTGAAGATAGCATTCTCTAATTGTACCAGGAACAGAGCTTGGAAACTGTTCTGTTCATGTGATCTGGCTCTCCATGATTAACAGGTCATACCCACTTTCCCACCTGCTTTGCCACACCCTAATCTCCAACTTGGCTTTCCTCTGAGAATCATAAATTCCCTTAATTCTTTGTGGGTCGTTGAGATTATGGGGGTCTGTCTTCACATACCTCCTTCCAGCTTAAAGGTTTTGTAGAACCTACCCACTTTCAGGGTGCAGTGGACCAAGGTAGACATTTCCATTTCAAAAGTGAAGAATAGGAAAATAACAAGGAGGAATTGAACCAAAGCAAGACTGAAATCCAGCATAACAAACGTTATGCATAGTAACTCCAAGTCTGACATCTAGGTCACATGGTAATACAAAATGAGTTCCAAAGGGCTTGAAAGAAATCCATCCTATAGCCTTGCTGGCTGCAGCTTTCCTTGTCAGGAATTAAACATTCTTGGCATCTCCAATGTCTTGCAGCTTTAGTTTCAGCTTCATTTTCAAGGCTTTATGCATCACTCACACAAGGACTCCAGTTATGCCACATGTTGCCTTGTCTCACAGACTTTCATATGAAGCCTCCATGATCCCACAACTCTTCCAGTCTATATGCCTGTGAAACCAGCAACATGTGGATGATACAATAATGTGTTGTTTCTATGGTCTGAACCATTGGGGGTCCACCAAAAATTCTCTTGTAGCAGTCTCTTAATGTTTGGATGGTGGAACACAGAGAAAGTTAAAGGAAAGAAAATAGGTAGCCCATTATAAGCAAGTTGCCCCAGGTCTCTCTTTAAAAAAAAAAAAAATTGAGCCTGTTGTGGGTGGCACCTTGGTGATTTCCAAAATATATTCAAGCAGTGTTTTCTAATATCTTGGTGCAAAATACTCGCCTCAAACCTCTTGCGGCACCGGGGATTGAACTCACAGCCTCGCTCCTGCCAGACAGGCGCTTAAGCTGCTGAGCCAAACTCCCGGCCCTGGTTTTTTGAGGCAGGGTCGCACTATGTAGCTCAGGCCGGCCTTATGCTCACGTTGTGGCCCAAGCCGGCCTTGAACTCACAACGCTCCGCCTACCTCAGCCTCCCGAGTGCTGGGATTAAAGGCGTGCGCCACCTCAAACCTCTTTTTAAAAAGCACTAATGTCTTTAGAAACTGCAGTCTACTTGCCTGCAATTTGAAACATGCTCCTTTTCTGATAAAACTGGAAGTTTTTCCAATCTTTACACTCTGTATTTTGCTATAAATTTTCCCTGTAAATCTTAGTAAAAGCAGTCAGCAGTACCCATGGCACTGCCTAAATGCTGTGTGGTCTTGAAATCTCCTTGGGATCAAAGGGAAAAGGAAGTTTGCTGCTGCTGCTTCATCACTTCACTACTCCCTGCCTACTAAAATAAATTTTTTAAAAAGAAGAAAACATGTCACTTAAATGGAATGAGGGGAGGGACATGAGTTGATTTTTCACAATTATGCACAACTTTAAGAATTCTGGATTTTATTCAGAATGAAACGCACAACCAAGGCAGAATTTGCTGTTGCTATTGTTTTTAAGACAGCCTTACTCTATTATACAAATTGGTCCTGAATTCCTGGTCTCAAGTAGTCCTCCTGCCTCAGACTGGTATGTAACTGAGACTAAAGGCAGAATTCATTATAATTACCTCAAAGAAGGATGTTGAACATGAGTAACATAATCTAACTCACATTTTAGAAGAATTTTACTCATTATTTTCCTGTAATAGTGTTTGGGTAGTAACTCTGGAAACAGAGCTGTTGTGGGTGTGGTTAAGAAGTTCACAAATAATTATTCAACAAATCATAGAGACTTGGATTAGAGTGGTAGGACTGGAGAAAGTAAATGTAAAGTGGATTCTGGATATATTTTAATGATGAAGTTTCCCAGCAAACTAGAGATATGCTGTGATGGAACAGAGGAGTATAAACAAATCTGCCATTGACTGAACTGCTAAAACTGTGGGGAAGCATATTGAAGGATAAATATCATTAATTGAAAATGTCTTTTATATGTTCAGGTTGAGACATCTAAGGAGGAGTTGAATATACAGATTTAGATCATGAGGGAGAAACCTGAACTAGATACATATATTATAAATCATTAATACATATGCTATGAAAATCCTAAGAATGAATGAAATCACTAACATGGTGAATGTAGATAAAGAATAAGTCTACACCAAGCCACTATTAAGGGTTTATTAAGAAGAAAAATCAGCAAATCTGAGAAACATAAAATAAAGAAGCAAGAAAAAAAACAAGAAAACATGTGGTTCCAAAGGCCAAATAAAGAAACTGTGCTCAATATCCACCATCAAATGCCACTGAAAAATTCCATCAGAGAAAGACCTTTGGATTAAATTATGTGACTGCTATTGGTTATCTTACTATTTGCAGCTTGATCAAAGTTGCAGGGTACACAAAAATATTCTATATGACAGAGTAATGATCAATGTATGTCATTATATATTGTCAAACTTGTGGAATGTATAGTAAAAACAGTAACTTCTAATGCACACAAGGACCTTTAGTTATTAATATTAACTTGTCAATATCATATCAGTTTCAAGATATGTATTCTACTAATTTCAAATTAATAAGAAAATGGGGAGTGGGACAGGCAAGTGGGAACTTTATTTTCTGCTTAATTTTTTCTGCACATCTGTTATAGTGTAATTGGATGGTCTCCACTTAAGCCTAATGTAATCACGGATGGGGCAGAGTCTGGTGTTCATGATTGCTTTGTTGCTTAGTGCTGGGATTCACCATTAGCGTTGCACCCACTCAGGGGTGGAGCTGACATGCAGTGTAAGGGTGAGAAGAAGGCATGTTTTCCCTCTCTTGCAGGTTCACCTTGCTGTTGCAGTGGCCATGAATGGTGGCCCTGCCTTGCCACTCTGCCTTGGAGTCAACTGAGTATGGATTTAAACCCCCAAGAACTGTAAGAAATAAACCTTTCCTTCCCTAATTTTGGGCATCAGGTATTCTGTCTCAGCAATGAGAGAAAAGTAACCAAGACAAAATTTGGTACTAGTGGAGTGAAGCCATTGCTGTGACTATTCCTGACCATGTGGTTCAAGAACCTTTGGAAATGGCTTGTGGGAAGAGTTTGGAAAGGTTCAAGTATGTCAACTGAAAGAGACACTGGAACAGCTTAGACTGTTCCATGGTCAGAGCTCAGGAGACCAGAAGGCAGATAGAGAGTCTGCTGGTAAAGACCAGACTCAGGAAATTTCTGCTGGGAAGAAGGATGCATTGGTTGTTGGACCTCAGATAATGTGTCTTATGGCTTGGCAGAAAGTTTGTCTTCATTCTGCTCAGGCCCAGAAACTTTGCCTGAGACTGAGATTGAGGGCAACAACCCGATTAATCTGGCAAAAGAAATTTTAAGGCAGTCAAATGTTGAGGCAGTGGCATGACTATTGTTGGGGACTTTTAGTCAGATTTATGTTGCATATCAAGAGCAAAGAATCAAGCAAAGCGATTTAAAATGTGAGTTTGACCACAAAGGAAGCTCCAGTAAAGCTGTGAACCACAAAGATAGAACTGAGGAGAACTTGAATGCTGAGAAGGAACAGGAAAATAGAGAAGATGGCCTGGGGGCACCATAGGAAGCAGTGGGTCTCCATGCTTTGCAGCCTCAAAACTGAAAAAGTGAAAGACTTTGCTTGGAGGAAAAAGTCACTGAGCACCATGTTCTAGAGTCGTGACTGAAGCCACAGGAGGTTTCAAAATGGCAGCAGCTGCAGCAGATTCCAGAATGGCAGCAGCATAGAGAATGTTCCTCACAATCAGGCTCAAAGAGCTCAGTGATCCAGGCACTTGACCTCTACAGCCAAGAAAGAGGAAAGCCTGGCTACTGCTCCAGCTGGCAGTGGACCTTGGCAGCATCAATACAGCACTGGTTTTAGGTGCAAGAACATGCACAAATTCTGAGACTAAGGCAGCTTCCACCCTGGCTTCAGAGGGCAATATATAAAGATATAAGGATAAAATCAAGAGTTCAGTGGAGAACCCAGAAGTTTAAAAATGCTAGGAACATGGATCATTCAAGAAAAACTGCAAAAATTGAGCAGAATGGGTGTAAAAGAAAAGCTGTGGGAGTTAAAACCCCTGGAAGTGCCATAGGGGTGGAATCACTCAAACCCTTTGTATTTCACAATTTGCCACAGATTGTTTCAGGTGCTGGATCTGCAACCATATGACTTAATGTTTGCCCTGCTGAATTTTGTACTTGCTTTGGTGCCAATGCTTTGTATCCCCCTGTGTGTAACTTTTGAGACAGTAATGTTTATCTTGTGCCTTTACATGTTGGAAGTGTTTAACTGTGTTTTCATTTGTACAGGGGGTTACAGCTAAGAGTTTGCCATAGATCTCGAAGGAGACTTGGGACTTGGACTTTTCAGCAGTGCTGAAACTGTTAGGATTTTGGCAACTCTTGGAGATGGACTAAATGTGTTTTGTATAAAGGATGTACATGAGTTTGGGGGGCCAGGGGTGGAATGTTATCATGTGATTGGATGGCCCCACTTAAGCCTCATGTAATCATGGATGGGGCTGAGTCTGACTTTTATGATTGGTTTGTTGTATGGCACTGGGATTGACAATATGAGTGTTGTACCCAACCAGGGGTGGAGCTGACATATAGTGTAAGGGCAAGAAGAAGGCATGTTTTCCCTGTCTTGCAGGTTTGCCTTGCTATTGCAGCAGCCATGAATGGCAGTGCAGACACACCACTCTGCCTTGGAGCCAACTGGGTATGGACTGAAACTCCCGAGAACTGTAAGAAATAAGCCTTTCCTTCCCTAATTTTAGGCATTGGGTATTCTGTCTCAGCAACAAGAGAAAAATAACCAAGACAACACCTAAAACTAATATACAAAACAAAGTGTGCACATACACATGTACATACATATACATATAAAGGTAATTTAAACCATGGTAATTTGTTAGTAAAAAATTGAATAAAATAATATTTTATTGTCATTGCACATGCTATATGTAACTAAAGGGAGATAAGAAGGTGTTAGAAGAATGAAATTACATGAAAATTGAGGGACCCTACCCAAAAAAGAAATATGTATATATTGTTATTAGATGGTATGGTAACTTTTTATTAGTTTTAAGGTATATTTTTAGTATTAAACAAGTACTTTTTGTATATGGCCAGTATATGATATAATTTGTCTATTAGATATTCTTGGATACATCTAAGTATTCATATCATTTTAAATGGTTGATAATAATTATTTTATTTTTTTATTTTTATTTTTTAAATTTTTATTTTACAAAGAAAAAACCAAGCAAAATAAAACAGACTAAAGCCAATCTAAACAAACCACTGTAAGTGACACAGGACTTCAGAACAATGCAAAATCAACAATGGTTACCATAAGGCTTGTTGTTTTCAAAATAGCTGCAAATACATTTGGACATAGTAAAAATCAAACAAAGCAAAACAGAATAGAACCAATAAAAACAAAACAACAAATGCAACAAAGGACTTCAAAACAAGACAATAGTAAATACAAAATGACTACAATAATATATCTTATCTTTGAAATAGTTGCCCATGGCATCAGATATAATAAAATCAAATGAAACAAAACTGAATAAAACCCAACCCCCAAAAGCAATGAAAATGATACAGGGCTTCAAACCAAGATAATAGGGAATTAACAAAGGATACCACCTTCAGAAAGAGATCCCCCATACATGCCACCATTATCCTCTGAATAGATGATCAGATCACTGGCCCTAGACCTGCAAAATCAGTAAAACACCAAACACCACAAGCATCAAATTGCATTTCACATCAATAGCTATCATCACATCCTGTGTTTCTCTGTATCAGCTGATAGCTTACAGGGGGTGGGGTGGGGTGTTGGCTCTTGTTTCCCAGCCCATGTGCCAGAAGGGGTTGGGGTCTGGCTGTTCCTCCAGTGGCCTGGGCATGGCACAGGTTCTTAGGGAGGGCTTGCTTCTTGGTGACTTCTTGTTCTCTTCCCCTGTAGTCAGCAAATGGAACTGACTCATGGGAAAAGGCTGGGGTCTGATAATGATTATTTTAAATGATTAATTTTAAATTGATTCTAATTTCAGTACTTAATAGAAAACATATATTATATATTCCAGAGAGAAAATGATCAGATGGTTCAGACCTTATGTGTTTCTGCCCTAAAGCATTAATACAACTTTTTGTGTAAGTGACAATCTCAGTATGATAATTGATCTGAGAAAGATGACAGTGCTATTATTAAGGACAATTATTGAGTAGAAATCAGTGTGGGCTTTTTGTTTTTGTTTTTAGTACTGGAGATTAGCTCTTGTGTTCACACTAAGCTATCTCTCCAATGTTTTGTGTTTCTTTTTTAAGAATTTATTCTGGGACAGGAACTCATTAAGTTAATTTGTGTAAGCTAGGCTCAAACCTGTGATTCTACTACCTCAGCCCCCCATAACACTGCACCACAATACCCAGCCAAAAATAAATTTTAACTGAACAAACCCCAAAAAAGAGTTTATTGACATACCAGTCTCTGAATTAAGATCTAATTAAAATAATAGTGTGATTTTGATGCTTGAGAGGTGAAGATAAGTCATACAAGCAGGAGTATAATGTAATAATGCCAGGAAAAAAGAGAGAGAAAAGGGAAGAAAAATGAACCAAAAGTGTGTACCAAGGTGGCTGTGCTTTGCCATTGGCTTGAGCTGATTTTGATTCTTCCTGTCTTAACCACTTTCACTTTTAAAAGTGTTCCAATTTGGACATTAAATTGTCTTATTTTTCTGAGTTCCCATGTTACTATTTTATAGAAAAGCTGTTCTGCTGGGGACACATAATTAAATACTTTACCACATAGTGTCTCCACGTAAAATGGTCTATTGTGCATTAGTCATTAGACTTGGATACTCATTCTATTTTTTCTCAAAGTTGCATAAACAAGCCTGAACCTCACAGAGCAGTAACCAAAACCCTCACACCACTATGTAAATAGTGTGTAAACCCAAAGGAAATAAACCAAAAATGATTATTCAATGAATTTTGCCATCAGATGTTTACTGTCTCATGGAAGATTTACAGTTTCCCACAACCACAGGGTAAGTTTCATTATTTCAAAGAAAGAATTTGGTGGGATTTTTTCTCTCTCTCTCTCTCTCTCTCTCTCTCTCTCTCTCTCTCTCTCTCGCTCTCTCTCTCTCTCTTCCTCAACAAAACAAGGGTGGGAGATTTATGGCAAGGCTACAAGGGTGGATCAACATATGTAGCTCAGTCAAAGCAAGGCAAGGCATCATATCAACAGGCTAAAAGAGCACAGGCTAAGAAATCATAACACTCATTCTCAAAAGTTCTCAGCAACTTGGGAAGATTTCTAAACTAGGCAAAGAATATCTACATGAAATTATATAACTATGATATTTAATTTTCAACATCGAATGTTTTTCACAAACATCAATAATAATGTGATTATAACCATTTTATCATTTTATTCAACATCATACTAGAAGATCTTACAGTACAATGACAGAAGAAAAGTAAATATAAAGGATTCAGATCAAAAATTGTTCGTTTGCTAATTTATTGAAGAAAACCCTCAGCAATGTAATTAAAAAACTGATAAATCTAATAATTGAGCTCACGAAAGTCATAATATTCAAGGTCAACATTTAACATCCATTTCCCTCTAGTACCAATAATCATATGTAAGAAATTAAAACTTTAGTATACACTGGGACAAGATGGTGACTCTCATTCCAGCTACTCAGGAGCTCAGTCTAAGTCAGTCTTGTTCATAGTGGTCAATCCTTCCTAGCAATAATTCAGAGTGTGCTTTCACATTTCACCAAGGCACCATTTCACTTATGATGAGATAGTAGCAAAGTAGTTGGTATGGTTGTCTTCCATATAAAGTTTAATTTGGCTTCTTTGAACTATTTTGAACCTGTTGTTCATCCAAAAATAATTCAGTGGAGCCATAGTTTTAGGAAATTAATTAATCTAATAAGTGAAATGCAGTTATACATCTTATACGGGTTACTAGTTGTATAATGCATTCCTATAGGTACATTAAATGGACTTCATTTTCCTAATTCAAACATTTGTACCAGAAATAAATCAGGCCAATGTTTTTTTACACAGTATCCCATTTTAAGTACTGTAATAAATGTTCCTTTCTCTGCACCAGTATTTCTAAAAAGAAGAGTCTTTTTCTGGGGAAATATTGGAGGAAATTCATAGTCATATTTTAATTTGTACGTAGAAAACTAGTGGTCATTGGGAGGAAACAGAAAAGGAAAGATGAAAGAAACAAAAAGAGAAAGAAGAGAAGAGAAGAGAAGAGAAGAGAAGAGAAGAGAAGAGAAGAGAAGAGAAGAGAAGAGAAGAAAAGAGAAGAGAAGAGGGTTGGGGGAGAAAAGAAAAGGGATGAATGGAAGGGAAGAGAAGACAAAGAGAAAAAGAATGGAGGGAGGGAATAATCACATGATTTGGTATAGAATAAATCATAAGGTTGACATTGGCCTCATCTGAGTCTTGAAAGACAGACAATCATATATACAAGAAGATGGTACAATAAATATCTTTCAGGAAATTATTTGCATGGACAGGTGTCAGTTTAAGGTTTAATTGCATACTATTGAACTTCAGAAACTGGAGAGTTAAACATCTTGTGGAAATCCAATGAGAAGTCAAACTCAGTTCTGAAAAATAAAATAATCTCTACCTACTGAGGAACAAGGTATTTCTTCCATTGTTCTTTTCAAACTTTTTTTTTGTTTACAGTATTATAATTTTCATTATCATGGTCTTCCCTTGGTACTTAATATTTTTTAAACTACAATGAATGGGATTGTTTTCCTGATTACTTTCTTCAAGCCATCTCTTCAATAGTGAAGAAAACCATTGATTTTTCTGTAATCATCTTGATTCTTACTATTTTACTGAAATTGTTTATGCAATTGAAGAGTTTTCTGGTTGAACTATTTTGGTTTTCTGTGTAAAGGAGCATATCATCTATGAAGAAGGATGGTTTGACTTCTTCCTTTCCTATATGTATCTCTTCTATTTCTTTTTCTTGTCTATTGCTCTGGCTAGAGATTTGAGTACTATAATGAGCTAGAGTTAATATCCTTGTCTCATACCTGATTTTAGAGGAAATGCATTCATTTTCCCTCACTTAATATGGTACTGGATACAGCAGATTTAAAATGCATGACTTGTATCAAGTTGGGTAACATCTTCTTATTTCTATTTTCATCAAGTTTTTTATCATTAATAAGTATTAGATTTTGTCGAAGACTTTTTCTACCTCTATTGAGATGATCTTGTGATTTTTTTTGCTTCTGTTTATGTGATATATTATGTTTATTGATTTGCATAGGATGAACTATCCTTGAATCCCTTCAATGAACCCAGTTTAGCATGATATGTGATCTTTTTAGTGATTTGCTACATTTCATTCCAAGACCTTGTTTATTTTGGTATGCAGATTCAGTAAAAGAAAATTCTAAATACTTGCTAAGAATCTAAATACAGTAAAGAATCTGTATACTGTCCTATACTTTTTTTTTTTTTTTTTTTTTTGCTGTTCTTGTCTCTTTTAATGGCACATTTTGTAGTACAGGATTATTGCATTCATCCTGGAAAGTTGGTAAATGCACATGACATATCTTAATTCTTTTACTATTCCTTTGCCCACCACTTCCTCCTGCTCCTTCCATCTCCTGGACCCATTTTCAGTTTTCTCTTAGTGTTTATAAGTCATAACGATCACATTCCTCCCAGGCGCTTGGTGCATGTACACAATAAATCACGATTTCCTTTTTCATTTCATTTCCCTCCCCTCATTCCCCACTCCATCTGTCTCTTCATTCCACTCCCACATACTAAAAATCTATTTCACTATTTGATTTTGCTTGTTTTTATTTTGTTCTTTATTGGTATTTTATATTTTGGGTTTCTGATGTAAGAGAAATGATGTGATAAGCTTAAGTGTCTGATTTACTTCACTTAACAATGTGGTCTTAAAATGAATCCATTTTTGACTCAAATTTATCATTCTTTGTGGCAGAGCAGTGCCTTTTGTAAAAATATCATGTTTTTATCCACTCATCTGGTGAAATACATATAGGCCATATACAAAATTTAGCTATTTCGAATTGTGCTGTTAAAATATGGGTTTGCATGTACTACTGTAGTATGATTTCTTTAACTCTTTCAAGAAGATACCCTAGAAGGGAAATAGCTGGATTGAATTAAATTCATGGTTTTAGATTTTTAAAGAATCTCCATACAGAGTTTCATAATGGTTGTGTTAGTTTATAGTTCCACCAACAATGAAGAAATGGTGCTTTACTCCCACAGACTCTCCAGCATTTGTTTTTATTTGATTTCTGAGGATAACCATTCTTTCTGTGAAAGATGAAATCTTAATGTTGTTTTAATTTGAATTTCTTGAATGAGCAGTTATATTGAACATTTTTAAAAATGTATTTATTTGATGAGTGTCAATAATTTCAGTGGCTCAAGTTTTGATTGGATCTTTTAATTTGGGGGATCTAATTTTTTGAGTTGCCTATAATTTCTAGATATTAATCTTTTGTCATAGGAATATCTGACAAAATTTTTTCTTCCATAGTTTGTCTCTTTACTCTGTTGTTTGTTCCTTGTCTTATAGATGCTTTTGAATTCAATGTATTGTATTTGATGATTCTTTGTATTTTTTGTGTATAACTGCAGTTTTGTTCTAAAAGTCTTCATTACCTATATGCCTCCAAGAATTTTTAGCTATTGTGTCTTCTAGCAGTTTGCTTCTGCTTTTATATTTAGAACTTTGATCCATTTTGATTTTAATTTAGCTCACAGTGCCTAAACTCAATCTTCTGCATGTGGATAGCCAGTTTTCCCTGTAGTGTTTGTTAAAGAGTATATTACTCCTCCAGTGAAAACTTTTGTCTCCCTTATCAAACAGGTAAACGAATTTGAATGGAGTTGTATTGGTATCCTCTATACTGTTACATCAATAAAGAAGTCTGTTTCTTTTCAAATACCATGCTGTTTTTATCACTATACCTTTGTAGTATAATTTGAGGTCTGAGATTGTGATGGCCCTTGCACCAATTTGTTGTCCAAAATTGCTTTTGCTATTCTAGGTCTCTTCTGGTTTCATATGAATTTTAGGATTGTTTTCTCTGGTTCTGTAAGGAATGCTATTGGTATTTTCATGGGTATTGCAGTTTTGGAAGTCTGTCTGTTCTGATTTATATTGTCCCTATTTATTCAGGAACAATGAATATCTTGCCATTTTCTGATGTTCTCTTTGATCTGTTTTTGAGAGTACTAGAGTTTTTGTTTTAAAGTCTTTCACTTCCTGGTTAGGTTTATTCCTAAGTATTAATTTTTTTAATGCTACTATGAAATATATTGTATACCTATTTCTTTTTTGGTGAATTGGAATATATTTTATATGTTGACTTTGTAAATTGTTACACTGCTGAATTTGGTTATTAATTCTAGTATTTTTTGGTGGAACTTTTTGTGTCTTATATGTACAGGATCCTGTCATCTTAAAATGATTATGATTGAATAGTTTCCTTTCCTATGTATGTCTCTTATTTCTCTTTCTTGCCTGATTGTTTTGGCTAATATTTCAAAAAAACTATATTGAAGAATAGGAATGATAATGAATATCCTTGCCTTCTTTCTTATTTTAGAAGGAAAGCTTTCAGATTCTCCCCATGTAATATGATGTTGGCCATTGCCTTGTATAAATGACCATCTATTTTATCAGGTCATAGTGCAATGAAACTAGAAGTCAGTGGAAAAAGAAACCACAAGTACTATGAAAACACATGGAAATTGAATAGTACACTCTTAAATGATCACTGGGTCTCTATAGTTGTTGTTGCATGGGCCTCCCTGCAGATGTCTTTTAAATTCATTCATTTGAAAGTTTGGTCTAAGGCTGGTAACTCTGTTAATTTTTTGTCTAGTTGATCTGTCTATGACAGTGAAGTATTGAAGTCCACCATTATAATAGTGTTGCTGTTTATCTGGTATTTTATGCCTATTAATGTTTGCATTATGGAGTTGACTGCATCAGTGTTTGGAAAATATATGTATATAATTGTTATCTTTTCCTTTTTAATACTTTCCTTATCCAGTGTATTGACCTTTGTCTCTTTTGATCAGTTTTGGCTTGAAATTCACTTTGCCTGAAATTAGGATTGATACTTCTGCTATTTTCCTGGTTTCTGTTGCATGGGATATTGTTTTCCATCCTACAATTTTTAATCAGTAAAATAATTTTTGAATTATATTTGTTTCTTGTGTACTTCATATCATTGAGTTTTGTTTATTGATCCATTCTGCCAGCCAATGTCTTTTGATTGGAGAATTGAGACCATTCACTTTGAGAGTTATTACAGAAAGGTATTGACTTATTCCTGTCATCACATCTTTTTCCTGTTGCTTATCTCCTTATTTTTTCCTTTGTGCTTAGCTGCTGTTTATTTGACTTATTGTCACTGTTGGTATTATTGTATTTTTCTATTACATCTTCTATTTTTTTCAAATAATTCAGGCATATGGTTTTTGCTTGTATTATGAGATTCTACCTGGATTGGCTTTAGAGGAGTTGAAAACTTGGGAGATATTTTTGCCTTGTCTTCTCACGTTTCTATTGCTTTTTGTTGTTGATGTTTAATTACTTTTTTTTGTGCTGATGTTTATGGGCACTTTTATTGGAAACAGTTTGTTGTTGCTGTGGAAATCTCATTAGTTTGTCTACTTTTTAGTGATGCACTTTTGGTTTGGCTAATATAGTCCATTGTCACTGTCCCAAGATCCAAACACCTTTGTTAATTTGGGTGAGGAAGATGAGTTGGAACTGATCTCACACTCACCTCTCTGGAAATGTACTGCAGTATTGTTAATTCTCCAAAGGTAGCCTTGGCATTGGCATGCAGATAAAAGTCACTAATGGCAACAATTATGTGACCTTAGCAGTATCAAACAAATCAGTTATAGTAACATTAGCCAAGATGAATTGGAAATCAACATGCTATAAGAACCAACAATTTGCCACCACTATCCACAGGAAAGAAATCCACAAATGTAACGTAAACACTAAGACAAATAAAACTGACATTCAGCTAACATGTAATAAATGTGACAGTATTATCTTCACTAATGGTAGAAAAGAACTCAACAATAATTATACAGAGTGAATTGTCTAAAGACTATGAAAGATTAATGGTAATGTTATCAAAGCTACAGGAGTTTGGAAACAGAAGAAAGAAAGAAAGAAAGAAAGAAAGAAAGAAAGAAAGAAAGAAAGAAAGAAAGAAAGATAGATGAGAAAGTTTAAACTATAGGAGATAAGAAGAAGGAGACTGAGGTGAGACAAAGGAGCCTATAGGGAGTAGAAGGATATTTATAGAATTTGTCAAATGTAACAGAAAACAATAAGAAGTAGAAATAAAAGAAAAGACAATGAAAAATAAGAATAAAAACAAGAAAAAATGAAGCAAAAAATAAAATGAAAGAAAAAAAGTGGTATAAAACATGAAAAGAAATAAAAACAAAAAAAAATTAAAAACAAGGAAAAAAAATAAAGGAAAATTTCCCACATCCTAATAAACCATGGAGATGGAAAAAAGAGAAGAGTTCTTCTCAAAATTTCTCTGTATTTTTGAATGAGTGATTTTCTTCCAACATCTGCAATTTTGGAGTCTAGCAATTCTCAGTTTTCTCCACCTAGCCTTAAAGGCCTTTGATTGCTCATGGTGCCCCTAATGTATTCCAGAGATTCCTCCATTTGCTCAGACTGTGGTAATGTCCAAGCTGAGACATGCCCTCACTCAGGTCAGACGTTAAGGAAGGTAGTCAAACCCTAGATCTGTGGAAGGTGCAGGCAGAAGGGAGAAGGATGAAATATTGAATGCTGAGATTTTCAAAACCAGAGTAGCTAAAACTTAGCCTAGCCTCTGGCTGCGGTGAGCAAGGACTGTGTCCTTTCCAGCCTAAGATCAAATCATTAGTGTGTGTGTGCGGCGGGGTCTCTTTCCAGGATGCTTCTCTCCTATGGCTGTCTCTTACCAAGTCAGTGTGGGAGGATAACACTGAAAACCCCAAAGTGAAGTTGTCCTGTATCTATTCTGAATCCCAGATTCAAACATTCAACTCTTTAATAGAATGTTTGTGCTGGAATCTCTCACCAGCTGTCCCTGCAGACTACATTGAAGACTTCCATTGAAGGAACACCTTTTGCTGTCCCTGCAGATTACAACCACTGGCCCAGTCCATTGCCATTTGCCCTCATAAAACAGAGGAGAAGAGGCTATCTCTCTCATTTTTCCTGTGCAGGCTATGGGACAGTGTGACTTGGTCAGTGAACAGCAAGCTCCCTCTCCTTCCTCCATTTTGCTCCCCACTGCACCTCAATGAGCTGGGAGAGTTTGATCCAGTGTCCTTCCTGGCTGTCTAGCAGTGTCCTCGCTAGCTACCAAAATGCCTTTCTCTCCTCCAACACCAGTTCAGTCAAACCTTGTGGGAACTCTTCCCTACTACAACTGTTTCTGTTAGTATAGTTCCATTTTGGGCAATAGAGAGGGTACCTGGGATTAGTTAAAATCAGCAGGGGAGAGATCTGGGCCCCATATTTGCATACCCAACATTTACAGCATTCCTTCCAGTAGATTCCCTGGTTTCAGCCCTGGTCCTCTCTGAAACAGGTCTGCAAGCAGCCACATAAGCACTCTAGTTTACTGGCTCCCTCCAGTTTACTAGCCACTCTGTGGTGTAGCACAGGCCCTGTTATAATAAACATTCATTTTGTCTTTTCTATTAACCTGCCAGTGACTTATCTCTTCAGTAGTGTGGGGTCCAAAAGTTCTGTAAATCTACTCAGAATTTTTATCCTGAGTGGTGTGGACAGAGTAAATAAATCACTAACACTGAAGAGGTCCACAGATTAGCAGCCAGTGAAGAACAGTAGCTAATGAAGACCAGTGGCAGCTACCTCACACATGACAGAGTCAACCTATAGTGCCCAGCACAAATAGGCATTGGACAGTCACAGTCAGTAATGGAAGAAACCCAGCATCAAGCAGTCAATCTATGGTGTCCAGCATAGGCATCAGACCGTGATAGCTGACAGTAGAAGCTGGCTCTGTCAACAATTGTCATCTGGTGCTATCTGTACTGATAAGGATTTGCACTTGGCCTATTCATGGTTTTGCTTGGAATCAAGCTAAAGAATCCTCAGTTGATTGGCAACACCTGGGAGCCACTGGGTCCTCCCCACCGCCTACACACACACACACACACACACACACACACAAAACCCCTACTGTTTAACTTCTTTTGAAAGAGTCAGGGCAGGGAGAAAAGTATAGACTCTTTTATCCCTTTCTCTGTGTTGTGGTCTACCTCTTCAGACTCTCTATAGTTTTTAATTTTCGTGTCAGTTGCTTCCAGACGCCTCAGGATCGATCTCTCTCTTTCTCTCTCTCTCTCTCTCTCTCTCTCTCTCTCTCCCCCTTTCTCCCTCCTTCCCTTTCCCCTTTCTGTTTTTTCCCAAGTTGTTATTTCCCAGTGTTGGGACTCTGAATTTCAGAGAGTTTGAATTGCTACTGCTCTCCATTCTGCCATTTTTCCAGGAAACTCGTTGTCTGCTTTTGTTTTTGTTTTTCTTTTTGTGTTTGATTTTTTATATCAGTGCAATGCCAGCTTCCAGGAATGAGTGTGAAAATGTTACTTCTTGTTTAATTTCATGGAAAAGTTTGAGAAGAATTGGAGTTAGATCTTTTGTGAAGTTCTGGAAAAATTCTGCAGTGAATACATTGAGTCCTGAGCTCGTATTAGTGGGTAAAATTTTCATCGCTACATCTATTTTATTTTGTGTTATTGGTCCATTCAGAGATTTTCTATTTTCTTTTTTTCAACTTTGACAATTAACACATCTAGTAATTTATCCATTTCTTCTAGGTTCTCCAAATTATTGGAATACAAGCTTTCAAGATGGATCATATATTAGATCATAAAAGATGTTTAAATAAATACAAAAAAATTTAAGCAATCACATTCATACAATTAGATCAGAGGAGAATAAAGCTGAAAATCAACAGCAAAAAATAAAACTAAAATTCAACAGCAAAAAATAAAAATCCAACAAAGAAAAGCACAATAAAACCACACAGAAGCTACACAAACACATAGTAATTAAATAAGACATTATAGAATAATCAGTGGTACAGACAAAATTAGAGAAGAAACTAAAAAGTTTATAGAATCTAATAAAAATTGAAGCACAGTCTACCACAACCTATGGAACACAATGAAAACAGATGAAAGAAAAAAATGTATGACTGTGAACACACACATTAGAATTATAGAGCAATATCAAATAATTAAACTATGTATCTCAAGGTCCTAGAAAAATAGAACTATTCAAAGCTGAAACTAATGGAAGTAAAGAGATTATAAAGATCAGACCAGAAATTAATAAAATTGAGAACAAATACAATACCAAAGTTAACAAATCAAGGAACCAGTACTTTGAAAGGATGAACAAAATAAATAAATCCCTAGACAAGTTTAACCACAGACAGGGGGGAAAAGCCATCAATGCTATTACAAATTTAAAAAGGTGAGGGTTGGGGATATAACTCAGTGGCACAGCACCTGTTTGGCAAGCACAAGATCAAGAGTTCAATCCCTGGTATTTAAAAAAACAAACAAACAAACAAAAAACAGAAAGATAAATAGAAAAAAAAAGAAATTTAAAAAGGTGAAATTAGGGCATATTGTAGCTCAATAGCACAGTGCTTGCCTGGTAAGGCATTGAGTTCAATTCCTGGTTTTTTTTAAAAAAGGAGAAATTATATTTACTTTATTTGTGAGGTCAAAACAAAAAATAGTTCATTGTTCTGGGCCACATTCTTCTCTGGCCATGTTGTGTGACAAGGTCCAAATATGGAAGAAGACAGATCTTCAAGGAGGACATCTTCTAAGAAAAGGACGCAGCATAAAAATTGGCTTTGTGGGAATGGGTTTATGCTTCTTGGGAATTGTACTAACTGGTGCTCTGACTCAGTTCAGAGAATTTTTTTCTTTCTTTCCCATGTACAAAATCAGTAAACAAAGTACAGAAACTCCCTGACTTCCTGCTCCCATTTACAAAAACATATAATAAAAAGACAAAGGGATAGTTAACAAAGATAGATTTCATGTCAAATATGTTTTTCTACAATTTATGGTGTAATGGTCTGACACCAAACTGGACCAACGAGGCCAAGGTCAAATCAGAAGTTTGGGAGCCTTTAATAGTAATAACAATGACCAACCGGCTGGGACTGCCTGGGATCCTCCATGCAGGGAGGCTGATATGTTACCATGTTTTGTCTTTTAAAAGAGTCAGGGACTAACTCATCCTGGCAGGCAGTCGGTTGATATCAGCACTTTGAGAACATCTCAGGGGGATGGAGTGGCTGAGTCATGGGTGAACGTAGTCTTATGTTTTGCAGGCTTTTAGCTGGGCTACCACAATGGAAATTTAGAATGATTTGACCCGCTATAGTACATTAGACCTCCCCAAACCAAGACTGATGTTCTTAAACGATCGTTAAGATTTTGTCCCACGGGTAAACAGGGAAACTTGATTCAACAAACCAAAACCAATCAATAATCTATCATAGAACTAGTAGTCAAAACATGCTTCAAGGTCTTTAACTAAGTACAATCTTTCTGCCTATGCTGATGAATCATGTAACCAGAAAAACATCTGTTGACCTCATTCTTTTTATCTAAGCTTTCAACCCCTGCCAAAAAAGAAAGTATAATATATTCTGTTAGAGCTTGCAATAAACAAAGCAGATTCACTCAGTCTCTGAGCTGTTTGTGTGTCTGTTCTCCACGCGCCAACGCTCAAGACCACCTTCGGGGACTCTGTGGACTTAGCCTGGCTGGATCATGGCAGTTCTGCAAGCGACAAATTTACTGCAGTTCTTCCAAATGCATTATTATATACTTAATGTGTGTGGGTCAGCGTGTGTGTGTGTGTGTGTGTGTGTGTGTGTGTGTATGTATTGGTTCTGATTTATTTTTGAGAGAGGTTTTTTATGTTCTACATTGGTATTGAACTCTTGATCCTTAGCCTCCCAAATGGTAGGATCACATCATACATTAACCACTATGTCCAGATTTTTTAAAATGTTATTTATGCATTTATTACATCACAAATAATAATACAAAGTTTAAAATCTCTTCAGATCCTTTACTGAATATAATAAAAATAAAATGTGCCATCATTTTCTCCACATTATAAATAAGGAAACTGAATATTTGACAGACCACATGAAAATTGTAAGTAACTTGTTATAAATGATGTAGTAAAAATCTTCTCTCTTGAAACTCTATGATACCAACTTGAAGTAAAACATGTACATCAAACAACTGATTATGGAGGAGTTACTGTCAAATGTAACCCTAACCCTAACCCTAACCCTAACCCTAACCCTAACCCTAAATGCAAGTTAAAACAACACTGAGATTCCATCTCACTTCAGAAAGAATGGCCAAGATTAAAAAATCAACCAACAACAAATGCTGGAGGGACTGTGGGGGAAAACGAACTCTTCTCCACTGTTGGTGGGAGTGTAGACTGGTGCAACCACTGTGAAAATCAGTGTGGAGATTCCTCAAGAAGCTAGGATTAGAGATCCCATTCAACCCAGCTATCCCACTTCTCGGCATTTTCCCAGAAGAACTGAAAACATCATACCACAGTGATATCTGTGCACCCATGCTTATAGCAACACAATTTGTAATAGCCAGATCTTGGAAACAACCCAAGTGCCCATCAACCAAAGACTGGATAAAAAAAGATGTGGTATTTTTATACAATGGAGTACTACTCAGCTATTAAAAAAGATTGCATTGAGACTTTTATAAGTAAATGGTCACGACTTGAGACCATACTCATAAGTGAGATAAATCAAACCCACATGTGTAAATACTGTATTGTCTCCCTAGTGTAAGAAACTGAAAAAGTATATATGATCCAAAATCTATGGTAAATACTATGTAAGGGCAAAAAGCAGCTTGAAGAGCAAAAGTAATTGGGAAGGGAAAAGGGGGAAAGAGAAAAGGGAAAAAGAAAAGATATAAATCTGAATGTATGTATATGTAAGATAACTAAAATGAACACACTGCTGAATGTATTCGTTGTTGAGAGAGAACAATTAATACTCATATGATTGGATCAGTTTTACGTGTCTATATTTGTTAATGTAAGTAATCATTTTGAAGATAACAATACGCAGTATTGCAACCATTGTCAAGTTTCTATCATCCTGTTTTGTAAACCTGCAATGTTACTGTTGTGCATTTACTCTAGTCATTTGTTTGTCTCTTTTGCTTGTTGCCTTTGTTATATATGTCTTTTTTTCTTCTTTACTTAAATAAAAAAAAGAAAGTGAAAAAAATCCAGTAATCCTTAGAATAGTGTGTGACATAAAGTACAGTAAATACTTTAGATATAATGTATTATTTTTTCAAATGAGAAATACCAGTGTATGTACCTTTAGTTGATTCCTTTGGAAATATTTACACTAAACTAAACATAAATAACACTCTTAATGTATTTGTATAACATTGTCAAAATTTTAAAGTACACCTACACACTTTTTTCAAAGTATAAACTATTAAGTGCATATACAAGGTATAGTTTTCCAAATGATTTTTATGTTGCTAAATAATATAAGAAAAATACTAGATGAAGAGGTAGGAAGTGTGCTAGACTTTGTTAGAATTAATCCCACAAGTTGTAAGGGAGGCATAAATGAAAATAATTTAAAATTCATGTAGAAGAAAATACAATAATATACAAAAAGATTACTCTGTGGAAAACTTGTCCATTTTTAACACAATTCTTAGAAAAACTTCCATTTCTTATTCTCTAAAAATAACATCACAAATATGTGGTATTGGGATCAATATGCTGTTTTCCTCTCATACAATCTGTCTCACAAGCCTCTGTGTGTGGGAAGGTCCGGGAACAAGACGGGATCAAGGAAGTGGCCAGCACCTAAAAATCCCAGATATCCTAAATTAAGATACTCGTATAGAATGCACAAACTTAAAATGGAAATGACCTGTTTTGTTGTAGGATGTGTCACAAATGCATAGAACAATGCCTAGGAATGAGTCTGTGCTCAAGAGGTATTGAATGAGTGGAGAGATGCTGTCTAAATATTTCTGTGTCTGTTTGCCTGCCATCTACCTTCAGTTTCAAACCAGGTAAGGTCAGCATGTACACCTCTCCCCTGAAAGTAAGGATAGAAGAGAAGACAAAGTGTTCCATCCCACATTAAGCTATGGCTCTCATCTTTCTCCTTACTGGGACCCAGCATCTTCTGTTGTTTTAGAAACTGAAATTTTGGAAGGCATCCATAGACAGTGCACCTGGCAATAGGCATAAGCGGCACTGGGGCACATGGGCAAGTAACTGGCAAGGAAAAAGTGAAGGTATACTGCAAGGGGACCATGAAACATACACTGTTTTGGAAATATTAGGTGATTCTTGCAGGATCACATGAAGAACTGGACACATTAATAGGAATTTAAAACACCGCTAGTATGCGACATAGTATAAATGGGCACCTCAGGTAAGAATATAGGTATGAAATACATGTGATTTAACTTGCATGGTGCCTTAGTTACTTTTCACTCATTGCTGAGACAAAATACCTGACACCCAAAATTAAGGAAGGAAAGGTTTATTTCTTACAGTTCTCAGAAGTTTCTGTCCATACTCAGCTGGCTCCAAGGCAGCATGGCATGGCAGCGCAACCATTCATGGCAGCCGCCAAACAGTAAGGTGAACCAGCGAAAAAGGGAGGGCGAGAGCCTTCCTCTGCCCTTCACTGTATGTCGGCTCCACCCTGGGCGGGTGCAGAACTCACATCACAAATCACAGTGCTAGACCACCAACCAATCACAAAGGCCAGACTCAGCCCCATCCAAATTACATGAGGCCTTGGGGGGATACAGGACAAAATAATACAGATGGATAACTCATACATATTCAATTGCTTCTAGTGAAAAATGAGAAATAGACAGTAGCCATTACGCATTGTGGTTATGAGAGAGAACTTAGAGGAGTTTCAATGGTATCCAGCAGCTTAGGATGCATTCAATATGCACAAATTCCTATGATTTTTGGACCAGCACATGTTCCTTTATTATCAATCTTCAAAGATTGTGTTTAGAGTGGGAAAATTACTGATAGTGAAGAAACATCACTGCAGTTATCTTGGTGTGTAAAGGTTGGTGAGGCAAGTAGGCATGTAAAGCTGAGAATGCTGTTAGATTAAATTTAGCTTCACAAGAGAGAGCTAAAGCTCACTGTTGTGGGAGTGAAAAACCCATGCACTTTTCCTCTGCATTTGAGCTCTTGGGACTCAGTGAATTTTCCAGTGTAGCTCATAGTTCCA
The DNA here is from genome assembly GCA_004363535.1 of Dasyprocta punctata. NCBI lineage: Eukaryota > Metazoa > Chordata > Mammalia > Rodentia > Dasyproctidae > Dasyprocta > Dasyprocta punctata. The sequence continues at coordinate 49,991 of RJWM01003295.1, read as the reverse complement.
GACCCTTTGCCCAGTATCATTTCTTGTTTGTTCCTCTTTATCAACTGGCAGCCTAGATTTTCCCTTCTCTGGATTATGCAAGGAAGCATGATACCACTTTTCCCCTAATAGAAGAGATGTCAGTTTTAAAAGAGGTAAGGAAATACTCAGTTGTTAACTTTGATATGGATAAACCTCTTCATTGACTTATTTTAAGGATCCTGTGAAAAAATTTCACCAAATTTCCTATAAACTGCCTTTATTCTGTACAATACTACTTCAGGTTCTGTGGAGCACTGAAGTCAGACAGGTGAAGTCATAGTAAAATAGAAAAATATAACTCCCAACCTATTATATACCAGATGTGCTGACTTTGTGTCCTACAGCATAAAGGAATGAAGTGGCAAACAAAGGAAAAAAAAGAGTTTTATTGAAAACGAGAGAAGGATAGAGCCTGGGTTTCTGGAGGGGTCCTGAATGGGGTCTCTACCAAGGCCTTTGTCAGAGGTAATTAATACAGCAAAGTCACCACTTGGGTATGACATGAATCAAACTACCATCATCTTACAGGATTATAAGTATGGCTGCTTTTCTAATATTGATTCAGTAGAGAAACGAGTCCCTTAGCAAAGGTACATAGAAGGTACAAAGGCACTTTGGGGAAGAGATGGTTCCAGATGCTCTGGTCACATATCTGAGTGACTGATGCCTATCTGGACTTATTGAACTAGATGGTGTTAATTACAACAGATTCTCAAGTTGCTGTTTATCCTTTAGGGAGTCACGCATCATTACCTTGAGGATTGGACTTCTTCAGATGCAGCTCCAACCACAATTCCGATGTCTTCATGTGTGTGTGTGTGTGTGTGTGTGTGTGTGTGTGTGTGTGTATGCTGACTTCCTTCAGGGCCCAGTCCGTCTCTGTATATTAATTTTCATCTAACTGGGTTGCCTATAATAACAGGAAGTCCCATAGTGAGTTGCAGAGGAGATTGTATATGGACCAAACTTTCCAGGCTGATTCAGAAAAAGTGAACAAAACAATCTGCTGGCACAATAAAGGATAATTACATAAATAATATCATGAGATATTTTAGATGTCATAACATCAGATGAATTATTTTTTAATGGTGAAACAATTGAACACTTTATAAAATGCACAGTGATAGATATGATCTGTATTTTAAATAGGTATTCCTGAGAATTGTGTAAAGGTAGAGGCATCTAAAAATACAAGAGACCAAATTCCCAACTTCATAAATATGTGAAGTCTTAATTTTTCAAAAAATCAGGACAACATTAGAGTTTCTGAGAAAATTAATTTGTTCCTAATGATTTCAACTGTTCAAAACCAATACTTCGTGCTTGTAATTGAAGATAAGAAAAATACTACTGTCAGGAATTTTACCCTTCATACTCTCCATAGCCTAACCAGTTTTAATATATCTATGGTTAGATTTTTCAAAGAATATGTATTTCTCAGATACATATTCTTAACTATTCCTCAAAAATATAATTCATGAAGGTAGTAAAAGGGTCTAGAATTTACACCATAGATAGAGACAGAAGTCATACTTTATTAAAGATTAATAATACATTCTAGTAGGTACTTCAATGCTTAACAAAATATATCTGACAAAGTGGCACAAGATATATGATTTTATTTTTGTACCTGGAATCAAGCTCAGGACCTTGTGCTTGCCAGGCAGGTGCTGTGCTGCTGAGCTGTATCTCTGGCCCAATGTATGATTTTCACAAGGCTGAAATCTATACCAGATATTGATTAAAATATTATGCTTTCTAAACAAATGAATGAAGCAAAAAATACAAAGTCCATTACATTTTCAATCTGCCATTATAAAGTTACTTTAAATAGTAAAGAGTTGATAATAAGATCCATTTGGTGAGATTTTCTAATTATTTGACACAATTATTTTGCTTTATCATTTTAATACAACTTGTAATAGGAGACACATTATGCATGGCATAATACTAGGCAAGAGTTTTAAGCATCTGAACATGAATCTGAGTAAATGTGCTTAATCTAGAAAGTTTAATCAGTTTTATCAATATTGCCCATGTCAGAGTTGGTGGGCAGCATGGTAATGGGACCTCATTAAATTAATACTTGTGACGGGGATGAAAATGACCATTGAATATCAGAATAAATAATGCATCATCTTGTATTCGTTTGCCTCTCCTGCTTTAGGCATCTGGGGAAATTAATAAGGGTTACTTGTGTCAATCAGGCAAATCAGAAGTAAAAAGAAATCTTCAATTAATCATGGTATTTTACAACAATCCCTTTGGAAAAAAAGAACCCTATTAATAAAAAAGCATTATGCTTTCTGTTGCAGTTGACAAACAGTGATAAGCTTCTCAGGGGACATCATGTGTGAGAGATTCATAATGAAGTTTTCCTTGTAAATTTCTCTAAAATCATTCTAACTGCAAAATCTTTGCTCTTCTGAGGCATAGAAACCCTGTGGGACATCATCTAAAGAGGTTTTCCTTTTGGCCTTGCTAGAGCAAGCTGGTGATTACTGCACAGGTCCTTTGTCACACGCTGCCAGCTGCTGTCACAGTTAAAAAAAGTGAAGCATGCCCCTTACACTAGCAAATTTGGCTAATCAGGAAACTTCCCAGGAACCATGCAAGCATTAGCCTGTATCTCTCCAATATCAACAGCTTCCAGATACTCATAGTGCAAGCAAGTTTTTGCTAACTTCATACACCATGTTGTGTGCAACTTCTTGGTCACTACTTGAGAAATGATTCTTAGAAGCTTCACCTGAACTGGGAAAAGAGATTGTGTTGGAGTGAGCTGCTCATGGGGCGGAGTTCCTATGAAGCATGAACGTGGCCCTCCATAGCACACACTGTTATTTCTTTGGGGTTTACCTTTAATTGTCTCATCACAAAGAGCACATTTTCATATTTCACTTTAATAAGAAATAATTTTCTGCTTGGATCCAAGAAATGCTATGTTCTCCTACCACCAATGACTTGACTTTGACTATGTAGGGGGCAAACTGCTGCACACTGTAACCTAAAAGTTGAACCCCCAAATAATAACCTTTAGCACTGAAATTATCATCAATTTTCAACAGAAGAGATGTATTAGGAGTGATCAGTTCTTAAAGAGCATTTTGAATATTCTTGGGAAGAATCATTTGTGAATATAGATAGATAAATAGATAGGTAGAATTGTGAGATATATATATATATATATTATATATATATATATATATATATAATATATATATATTTGTTTTAGCAAATACCAAGATCTGGACATAGTTCTTTCATTCTATTTTTTACTAGGTTGTGAAACATAATAATTTTAAGATCACATTTTTAAATATTAAGGAATATTAATAAAATAATATATTTGCTTATCTTTATTTATAATTTCAAGTTAACAACTAAGATATACTTGTCATGTAACATTTTTTGACCTAATTTAGGTTGATATATTCACAATGATGTCTCTGCCATATTTTATGGAACTATTGTAGATAATTTTATATGTGTTGTGTATGTTTATATTTTTTAAGGACAGCTATCTGTCTTTAAAAATGCATAATAGTAGTTTTGTAAAGTTTTATTTTATTGGTAGTACTTTCAAACTTCTTGAAACAGAAAAAAACATATGTCCTAAAGTTTAATCATTTATCAAGATGTTTGAACATAAAATCCAGTTGTGAAAAAAGAAACATACATTATTGATGCAAGCTTGCTCCTCAACATACATATACAATAATCATAGCAGACTTTTTAAAAATATAGGAGATATAAGTTAATATTTTATTGTCACAAAAAGGAATATTTTATTACAAAAATAAAGAACACTATGAGATGTATATATATTTTTCATCACTATAAGGTTATGACCTTGGAAACTAATTTAAAGTTTTGTTCTTATAAATTACAAGATACAATCTTCAGTTGAGTAACAAATCATATGACATAACACTTATATTTATTTATTTTTTTATTTATCAATGGTGCAACCTATCACTTTACCTATCTAAAGCAATTTTGGGGTTACAGTGAGGTTTAAAGACAGACCTATTCATTATTAATGGAATTCTTTTATACAAAATAGGTTTCAAAGATGCAAGAAGAAAATATGACTGAGATCTGAACATAAGCACAGGAATTAAATGCGAATCTCGATCAAATTGGAAATATTCGACAGTGCAAAACAGCAATAGTGTTTATAAATCTATCTACCATGATTTTCTAGTTGTCAATTCACAAGGATATACATAGTAATAGCATTAGTCCTTGTCTTTTGTTAAATGTAATTGTTTCTCATGAAGAAGTAGGTCTTTTAGAAGAATGGCTCCCCAGAGAGAAAGAGAAAAGGAGATTAAGATACAGAGTTCTGGCAGAAGTTTCTATAGAAATTCATGAAAAGATCATCACACAAATGATGTTATTTTTCTTACTGCAAATCAGGGATTTTTTTAAAGCTGTGAAAAATAAAGCATCCTGAATTATCAAGAATACATGCTTTAAACTACTTTTACCAATATGTGATTCACAACTGAACCGGAATACAAAGGTTGCTTGCTTGTGTCTGCTGATGAGACAATGAATTCATTCATTAATTCATTCTTATCATGTACTGATTGTATGGATCAGTCAGATGACATTTATCAAGCACTTTAATGCAAGGGCCTACATTGTGCTTTGATTTTCATATTGAGTTGCATTTGGTGCCAGAATATTTCAGATCTTTCTGATTTTAGGCTGTAGCGTAGAAGATCCTACTTGCTTGTATTGATCGCTTACTATGTGCCCCACAATGTCCTATATAAAAATGAATGATAATATTTCAAAAATTACTTTCAGTTCTTCTAGCTTAGGAGTTGCTTCTATAGTTGTTTTATCATTTGACAAACACTAATTATATCTGACACTATATTAGGTCTGTAGATGATGAAAGAAGGGAGAAGAATATAATTCTGCCTACACGTTTGAATTCTACTGGAAATGAACATACCAACAATTATGAAATAGTAAAGTTACATGGATGCTTCTGAAGTGAAATGAGTATAAGGGATAGATTTAATTAATCTGTGAAGGTCAGTGGAAGAGTTTGAGCTGATATATCAGGTGTAAGCTGAAATATTTCAGAGAGAAGAGTGTAAGGCAAGTGAGACTTTAGACACTTCAGGATTTTCTGGAAACAAAAGTAATTAAAAATTTTTGAAATATAAAAGAAAGAAAGTTGGTGGCCTATGAAGATGACAACTAGCAATTAAAGTCCTCAAATGAAATTCATGCAATATAGATAACTCTTGATAATTATTTGTTAGGCTAATGAAGTTCATATTCTCAGAAAAAGCTACCACAATCTTTGGAGAAAAATTCATGGTTCAAATTCTAGGCCCCCAAAATCAAAGAACTATTTTGAGTCTTTTAGGAGCTACCCCATGAGACTGTGGTTTTATTTTTTTCACTCAATCCCCAGAAATTGCACAGTATCCTGGTCATACATCCACTGTAGCTATGTTCTTTTTATGTTGGTTGGAAACATGAATCTGATTTCCATTCAGGACCATTTTCCATCTCAAGCTCCTCAAACCAATCACTCAGAGTACCTGTTAAGAATGAATCCCATTTGGTTTTTCTAGTCATGAGAATGCTGCAATTCAGAGCTATCTCCAAGTCCTCACCATTCACTAATAGGCCACTGATTATTTCCTCTTGATAGATGTTAGTATTTGCTCAGTCTGTCCCAGTTCTCAGAAATGAAATCAAAGATTAAAGAACAGATAATTCTCACAGTCTTTTCTCACTACATCCCAAGAGGTAGTCATAGATAATGGTTAGACTATCAGGTCAAACTTGCAGTTTTCAATTTCTACAGTTTGTTCATATAGCTACATTTATTTGCAAGTTTAAATTGAAACTAGAATTATGTGACTGTCATAAAACTTATCTATGTAAGGACTAGTATGTAAGAAAATACCGGTATTATTGGCAATTCATTTTCATAATTATGAGTTTTTCCCTAATTATTTGAATGCACATATCTTTCACTGAAGAAGATTAATGGTACATAAAGAGTGCAAAATAATGTAAGAATATATTAGATTATCTTGAATTTATCAAAACTGAAGAAAAGTTAAGGAATAGATTCAGCCTTCCAGCGAAATAAAAATGGCACTGGGAGAAGAATCAAGTTCTATTAGGCTGACACTGTTTGACTTGGTTCTCCTGGAGATAATTCTTTGTCTACTCCTTATTGCCAGTTTGAGAGTTTTGAACTACTATGGACCATGTGAGATGAATCATATCACAAAACAAAAGAGAAATGAAGATAGACTGAAGTTAAAGAACTTAGATTTTAAGGGAAAAATGACCCTTCTTTCTTACTCTTGGTTAATGACATTGAAAGATTGAGTAGAGATCAAAAGATCAGACAGAGAACCACACAGGGAGACCTTTAGTCTGACTGCTGCCCTGGGGACATCACAAGCTTTTTCATAGAAACTCTGTTGACCCCAAAGAGACAAATTCCTGTCACTTTTTTCTATTTATGATGATTCTTGCATCAGATCCTCAATTAATTCTTAGTCACAAAGTAATCACACTCTGGAACATTGTAATTTCTGAAGTAAATGTTGTATGATGGATTGTTGTTGGTTTGGGCATCTTTATGACAAGCTATTTTCTCCTCTTAATAAGCTTGGGAAGCAAAAGTCTAAAACTCCAGAGGTAACAGCAAAATACATACCAGTATTCATCTAGCAATCAATTGGCAGAATATTTTTTAATTATATTATTTCTGTATGAACTATTGCTATTTTGCCTAAAAGAAGAAAGACTGTTTCAAGAGTATTTTGATAAGTATACTTAGCTGTTTCTCTGTGCGTTAATTGTAATTAAGTTTTCATACTTACTTTTGGCATTAAAAAATGGAATTTGTGTAAAAGAGCTTGTTTCCATTTTGATAGGCAATAATAAATTCATTAAGATAGTCTGTAACACTATAGTATTTATGATCATTTATAATGTGGTAGTTTATGTTCATTTATAAAGTAATATTTTAGTATCTCACTCATTGTTTATATGCATTTATTATTTGCTAATTTTTAACAATCTTGAAAAAAGTGATTATTTTTCAACCTGTCTTAGTCTTATTATTTAGCAACATATTGTTTTATTTCAAAGTAATTCAACAAATATTTCTATAATCCTTTGGAAGTAATAATTAAAATGCAGTTAAAACATTAAAATACAACTATTATTTTAAAGACACAACTTTTATTTTACAGACACATTGTAAGGGACAGGGGAAGACTATTGATTTGGTAAAATAAGTGGATTTTAATAGTTATAAGATGATGAAATAAAATTTGTTTAAAATAACAATAATAAAAATGCTGAGTTAGCTAAAGTTTGACATACATTCATTATTGCCTAACATCTATATTCCTTAGTAGTGGATCATTTATAGAAAAGTTTGTTGTAGTTTTCTTTGATGTATGTATTTTATGCTAAACAACACCGTGGCAGATTTGCCTAAGAAAAGGTAAACTTGTTCTATAGTTATTCTATACAATACTATGAAAGGAATACCATCAAATTACACTGGTCATGATGAAATAAAAAAATATCCACATCTTCATTCCTGAGCCTCATCGGTTATACACCACGTTTTATAAAAAGCTCTCATCCAATTCAAAGTTTAGAGAAAACATGGGAATAATAAAGTGTTTTTCTTCCAAAATTAATATGCTGATGTCTAAGCCAGCAGTACTTTGGAATGTGATTCTGCATATTTGGAAATAAGAATGTTGCAGACATAATTATTAAGATGAAGTTTTTCTGGAGTGAGGCATGTCTCTACTCCAACGTACTTGGTATCCTTATGAATAGCAGAACTTGGTGAAAGACATACACACAGAACGAATTACAAATCAGCACAAAGGCAAAGACCTGGTGCTACATCTGCAGTTCAGTAATGTTAAAGAATGTCAGCAAGTCACCAGAACAAGAGAGGAACGAAACAGCTTATTTTTCAGTGCCTTCAAGAGAAACATGTCCTTGCTGAATCCTTCATTTTGGATATTTAGTTACCGAAACTATGAGATAATACTTTTTTGTTGTTTAACCCAGTTGATGTGTTGTACTTTGTTTTGGCAGTCCTATTTCATGAAGGTTTCACAACCTAGCACCCCTTAATTAGAAGTTAAAGAAGTCTAACCGAATAACTTTAGGGTTCACAATGGCTTGACGCTACAATGGACACAAGAAATCCCTTTTTTCTTTCGCAACATATAGTACAAAATCAAATCACAGATGAAGCTTCCTGGCAAGTTACCCTCATACTCTGCTAGGGTTTCCTTTTTTCTTTCAGCCTGTAGCTTTCCAATGAAGTAGATAGTTATATGTATTTTCTACTGTAGTTTTCCCATTTCCCTTTACTTATGAAAATTCTTTTCCATAATCTAAATCAATCAATTACAATTTTTAATGTTTCTAATCCCAACCTAAATATTCATTATTTTGGGACTATAAAATGCTAGGAAAAGTTCTTAATTTGAGGAGTCCAGCAATAGGAAATAAAAACAGACAAAACCCTCTGCATCACAGAGCTAACATTCTAGTCTTTATAACTAGTTCATATACACCGATAATCATTGATTCAGTATTAGTCAGCTCCTCTAAATCATTAGTTTTCTGAGGATCAGTAACACACTTGTCTTGTTCAGAGTGCCTAGAAAATTATAAGAATTTTACACATTTTTATTGAAAGTCAATAAATGAATGAGTGAAGCTGAGTGTGGTGGTGCACACCTTTAATCCTAGCACTCTGGAGGCTGAGGCAGGAGGATCCTTATGAGTTTGAGACCAGCCTTGGCTGCAAAGTGAGCTCAAGGCCAGCGTGAACTGCATAATGAGACCCTGCCTCAAAAAACAGGACCAGATCGAGGCCGGCTTGGGCTACAATGCGAGTGCAAGGCCGGTCTGAGCTACATAGTGCGACCCTGCCTCAAAAAACCAGGGCCGGGAGTTTGGCTCAGTGCCTTAAGCACCTGCCCTGGCAGGTGTGAGGTTGTGAGTTCAATTCTCGGTGCAAAAAAAAAAAAAAAAAAAAAAAAAAAACAGGACCAGGGATATAGCTCAGTGGCTTAAGTGCCTGCCTGGCAGGCACGAGGATGTAAGTTTGATCCCCAGTACCAAAATAAATAAGATCTTTATTGTTATGTAACAAATTTTGTACTTAGTGTCAAAATTTGTTACTTCACCAAAATAGAACTTGCCTCAAACATGTTTTTTGGACATGATGCCATCATGAGCAAGCGGAAGCAATGAAGGAAACCAGGAGAGGAAGAGAGGATGCGATGAAAGTTAACACCAGCCAGCAGGTCATTGCAGAGAGCACAGGGTCTCACTGCTGCTGGGATCCTCTGAGTCATCCAATAGAACGCGCTGCAGAACAGTCTCAGTCAGATGTTCATCACCAGCTCCATCCTCCCTGGCTGAAGAAAGTCCTCAAAATAGAGACAAAGTCCTCAAAATAGAGACAAAGAGATCTCAGGGTACATGGTAGAAAGTCATCGTCATGAATGGAAATTTGGCAGCTGTAACTACAGATAAATTCATTGACAAAAATCATCATTACAAGAAAATATTGTTTATTTCTTTGTTTATTTGGTACCCCGGATCAAACTCACAACCTGGCCCCTGCCAGGCAGGAGCTTAGGCCACTGAGCTAAATCCCTGGCCCTGTTTTTTGGGGCAGGGTCTCACTATGCAGTTCAGGCTGGTCTTGAACTCACTTTGTAGCTCAGGCTAGTCTCAAACTCACAAGGATCCTTCCTGCCTCAGCCTCCTGAGTGCTGGGATTAAAGGCATGCATTACCACGCCTGGCTACAAGAAAATATTAGACAGGAAGCAAACTTCACATATGGCTAATTTGTTTCAAAATCATCTTCATATACAATATTATAAAGTTCAATTAAGAAAGTTTAGTTTTGAAACATTCTTAGTGAGTTGCTAGGGTTTCCCTTTTTAAATATTCCAAGAATTCAGAAAAACTATCTCATGTATTGCTGATGAGAGATTTTCTGAATGCTATACAAACTCAGTATCTCAGGTTTATGTAAGTAATTACTTAGGACTCAGTCATTTGGGTTGCATCATCTACCTTTTTTCTCTTGGTTTATCTTTTCTTAATTACACACTTTTAACAATGGTATGATGGTGAGCTCTCCTATCTTGCCCTATTATGCTAAACTAGGTTCTTAGGAGCCCACAAAAAGAATTGGTGCAAAAATAATAATTAACTGTAGAGAGGAAAGGAAAGGACAGATTATGAAATATTCTACAATTATAACTTTTAATAGATGCTGTGGCAGGTAAATATCTCCACACAGTCATCTTACATAAAGGATTATGATTTGATTTTTTTGAATTTAAAAAGCCCATTTCTATTTTTTTCTTTTTCCCTTTCTTCCTGACTCTACTTTTCAGCACTGTCACCATAATACAAGGCAGAAGAAGTATTAAATTCACTGTGGGAAACGAGCCTTCATTTTGTTCTTTTTAAATAATAGGCTTATAACTATGCAGGACAAACCCTCCCTGACATTGACAACTTTAAAGCATCTCTCTCTCCATCTTCAGCTGAAGGAAGTAAAAGCCATTGTTACTGATGTACGTGAAATTCTGGGCAAGAAGCAGAGCAGGGGAAAATATGTATTCTCCATAGTCCCAGTTAGGAGACCAATTTGCAGTATGCCAATTTCCATACAGTTGGTTTTATTCATTCTATTCCTTTGATTATTTGTCCAGTTGCAAAACCACATATACACACACCTTCCTTGAATTTAACCAGATGAGGTCTGAGTATTGCCGGAATAAAAATGGATGGTGTTTAGTTGTCATTATATTTGTCAGTGGGCTATTCAGAAAATTAAATTAGCTGTAACCTCCCCTTTATCAACAAATATATTTTACGTTACCATGTGGTAGATGTGGGATACAAAGTTGGAGAAGTTATTTAAGAATGATATCTAAATGAAGCAGCTACATGTTTCTATCTGTTTTAGAATATATCCTGATAACACTGCAAATTCGTTCCTTTTACTTGTTTGTTTCTATTAGTGACTTGCAAATTTGTTTATAGAAAAACTGATTTACATTACTGTGAACTCAGTGTTTTATACTCTGAAGGTAGCAAGAATATTAAAATTAGATAAGAGATGGTAGATAGAGGACAAAAGATAAAAGCCTGAGAGATGTTAAGGTGAAAATTCATAAGAAGGAAAAACTAAGGAATACCGAAGGAAAGGGTGGAAAGATATCTCAAAACCATATCTTATGATTAAATCTGTTTAGTAAAGAAATTTGAAAGTTTGTTTCTGTGAAACCTTACTGAATCCACCTCAAATTCAAATTCTAGAGTAAAGATAAGTGGGTGTGTCTTTAAAACTCACATGTAGGTCATAGGCTATTCTGAAATATCTTACCACAGGTAATCCAAAATGCTAGCATCCAAAAGATTCTGAATCGTGTGCAAGTAATACAGCTACAATATTTTATTATCTATTATTATGTGGTTCCATTGATACTGAATTCATTTATGTTGAACTTAATAAGAAATAAACTGAAGTATAAATTCTCTAGAAAATCCTTTCATAAATCAGTGACAGCTTTGTTCAGTGAACCAACGGTATGTAATGTGTAAATATCACTATCTTTAAGTTCAGCAAAAAACAGTTCATTGGTTTTTTGAATAAAACCAAAGTTATTGAAATGAATTTAGAAAATTTAAGAAATTTGAAAAAATGAGACCAATTTCATTTTACATCATTCCTATGAGTCTCACCAGTCATAAAGCTTTAATAAAACTTTAATAGACCAAATTAGTTTTTACCTCAGTGCAGATTATATAAATACATATATTATATATAGAACATATAGATATATAAACTATATGTAGTATATATAGAGAGATTGATCTTTCTATATATACTATTTATATACATATATTTCATGTTTAAAGCACGAAAAGCTAATCACCTCTGAAAAAGATACATATACATGCTAACTAATTTAAAAATATTGCTTTTCTTCCCCCTGTGCTATCTCAACCAAGGAAGTGAAAACAAAATTAAGCAAATATCTAAAGATCAGATGAAAAAATAATGCTGAGAAAAATCTTGTTTTGTTAGGGTCATATTTAACAGGGTAGCATTAACAATACTGTTTTTAAGCAAGGGTTTATGTGCAACTTTAATTTTTAAGATTACCTGGGACATATTGTTTCTGGACTATTAACTTTTTTTTCCAGTATTTAGATCACAACTCCAAAAGGCTTAGCTATATTTTGACAGGTACTGACAAATGGTGCCATGGAGTTGTGACTCGATTGTCACCTTTTGAGTGTTCAAACTGAAAAACCTAGGATGAGTGCTAGGTACTAATTAGAACTGTTATATTAGGAAAGTAAATACAATGGTGTCTAACATTAAACAAAGCACAGTTCTCATCAAAAATGGTTTCTTTTGTGTGTGCAGTAGTCTATAAAACCATTTTGCATGTTAATGAAGCACAAACAATTATTACCAGAGTACCTAGTTCCATGCAATTACAAAAGAAAAAAAATCACATAAAAACTCTATTGTTTGTTGTCTTATGATTTTTTAATGCTAATTTTGTACTTGATAATTTCAAATTCCATTTGTACCACAGTGCAAAATTAGGTTTTTTATCTATGAAGTTGAAGGCTAGTAATGGTAAAAATAACTGCCTCTGTAAAAATTAAGAGAAATAATCACTGCCAGAGGAGCCTATCAGATAGATTGAAAAGATGGAGAAAAACAGTGATGGGAATTTCCATCATGGGAAAACCAACATTACTTTTACTGAAGGTAGAGAAGACCCACACTATTTTTACAGAAATTGCTGAGAGGGAGAGACAGACAGAGACAGAGAATAGTTGGATACTGGGGAGAAAAAAACAGAACTCAAAAACATTGGATGACAATGTGCAGGAAAGACATCAGCATTAAGACATAGGCTTGATGATCACCAAAGTGCCACCTATTACATGGCAGGCATGAGTTAAACTATAAAATTGATAAAGTAGAATACAGTAGACTTAAAGGTGAAAGTCTCAAGTAGGTGTTAGAATTAGTTAAATAAAGAAATGCTACTGTCAGTTGTTTCAAATGCTAATAGAAATTTTGGGGAAAACTTTGATAAAAGGTTAATTAAAGAAAAGCTTGAATGACAAAGAGCTCTCTATATTAACACCAGTTGGAACAGGCAACTCTGGGTTTTCTTCCTCCAGGTTTTCATACTTTTCTTCTATGAGTACCAGAGAATGTTCCCTGTCTTAGAACAAAAATGTGCTCTTTTACTCCAATGCAGATGTTTATGTGAGTTGTTTTTATCTAGAAAAAATGAGACATATAGTATGGTAAATACAATTTGCTTACAGTTTTTTTTTTTAAGGAAAAAAATGCAAGCCATTTGGAATTATTTTGATAAATGTTTACCTCTGGCAATGTTTCTAAGAATTCTGAATTTGCTGGTTCCTATTACTTCTTAGACAGAACCATGTGCATCATGTACAAACTTAGGTTTAATGCTACTTTAGAAGGTGTTGAATAGAGTTCAATTTAAAGCATGCAATATTTTGTAGGTCTCTTTCATATTACTTTTTAAAATAAATAAATATTTATAATGAATGTGTTTGTGCTATTAGAATGAAAGCTTCAAAATCCCAAGTTTTTAACATAACTCTTAGCTTACCCCTTTTTTACATTCAATATTGTATCATTTGTCTGATCTATTAAAAGCATTCCTCACTGCATTTTTTTTTCCTGTGTTGGATTTGCCTAGCACTAATTTTATAATTATTTTTATCCTTCTTTCTCATTCACTATGATTGAACAGACAGAAAACCGTGCCACATGAAAATACCATTAACAAATTCTTGTTATGATGGATCACTTTAGTACTACAAAATTTCAGGTGAATATTTTGTAATTATCTTAACATAAATATGTACTATATCTTTCTGCCTCACTAAACTTCTCTTACTACTGTCTGCTTAAATTTTTCTTCTTTTTTTATAAATCACAAATTTACCAAAAATAATGAAAAAGAAAACATAAACGAAGGAAGGAAAGAATGGAAGAAAGAAGAGAAGAGAAGAAAGAAAGAACCAAGGAAGGGAGAAAGGGAGAGAGCGAGGGAGGGAGGAAGAAGGAGAAGAAAAGAGAAAGATTAGAAATTGTGGGGAAATTTTACCTCATGCTTGTACTACCTAAAATAAAGAAAATCTCTAGGGTTTTCTTTTCAGGTATTTCTAGCAGTATTGTTTAACTTTATGCAAACATAACAAGATGTATTCTTTAATAATTTGGGTATCTATGATAAATACTTACTGAATATGTCATGTGAATTGTTTTTTCTTTTTTTCCTTCTTGTTTTTTTTTTTTTTTCTTGGTACCAGGGATTGAACTTACAACCTCACACTTACCAGGCAAATACTTGAGCAGCTGAGCTAAATCCCCAGTCCGATTTTTAATATAATGATTTTTTAAATTCTTTAGACAAATAATTAAATCTGTTGAGACAACAATAAAAATGCCAATATTCAAATACATTATATAAGTATACTACTTATTGTGAAAAATCATTTTTACATCATAAAGTGGTGGTTAATTGTAATCATGAGTTTGCTTTCATGACATTTCATTTGATGCTTTATGTATTTAAATATATACTTTGAAAAGTTATTCAATATCTGTCATAATTACATTTGAATGTGTATCTCAAGTTTTAGTATTGTGAAAAAGTAGTTTTCACAGGGTCATTTTCAGATTTTATTTTTAATGGGAAATGTTTTTTAGAAAATAATAGAGCAATCATAACAAAAAAAAAAGACAGTCATATAGCTGGTTTCACTTGGTTCATGGAGGGCAAGTTTTGTGCTAATAATTTTCTAGACAATGTTTCATGTCTATATCTTAGACCCTATACAACTGCTGTGAATATAACAATATGCAGTGTGTTGATTATTATTACTCTCCTATTGGTTTGTTTGTGAAATTCTGTTTTGCTTTAATTCCTTACTTTTCTTCTGTTTAAAATTAAAATAAATAAATGAATAAAAAATAAATTAAAAAAAAGCTTTAGTATTGTAAGAAAATATATATAGGGTAAAACAATTACCCATTAGTCCAATAGTTTTTATAATAAGGCTAAAATGTAACTGAGCATGAGAGGTAAATAGTTCTGGAAATCAGTAGACATTTTGGAGGATGCATGCTTCCATAAGCACTACATTAAATAATTGTTTTAAAATGGTTAAATTCAAACACTTTAAAATAGTTTGTTTTATCAATGTAAATTAGGTAAAATCTTTTCCCTATGATGTTTTTAAGCCTTTAGACAAAATACAGATGGCTAAAGGAATCTGTCATAAAGAAGTATTTGTTATTCATAAAATATAAAGTCATTTCTCTCTCCTGAAGTTAAAAAGATGATAATTATAATAAACTTTAGCTTAATATAAAATTGTCACCATTATTTCTTCCTCAAATTCATTATCCTGCACAAAACTCTCAAGAAACGTAAGCAACGCACCATCAGCCTCTCTGGAAAATCCTCTATTATTACATGAGCATCTCACTGTCTCTGCACTTAACCCTTCCCCTCTACAACTGCTTTGTCCTCCAGGCTAGGGGATCAGGAAACTCCTGTTAAAGGATTTTTCAGCTACTCAGTTTTCAAAGAAGTGCATTTTCCATGTAAGCTACCATATGAGGTTCCTTCTCTGCCCAGACTCTCTCCATCTCCTTGCCAAACTGCAGAGGCAGACCTGCGAACATCCTGTCTTGGGAAGTGCAGGCCTTGGTGAGAACTCTCCCTATCTCTCACCCAGGGTTTTCAGCTGCTGTCTCCATGCATCCATTCCACAGCTAGGAGGACTTACCCTACTGTTTTATTTATGATGCAATCACCTGCTGTAAGGAGGTGAACAGTAACTGCTATTCCATTGCATAAAAAAGCCTTTTTAGCCCTATGTTATAAACATTTAAAAGTCTCTCTTTTACCCTTTTAGAAAAAACACAGCAGGAGGTAGATAGAGGTCACTAGGAGCCTCTAATTCATCTACATTTATAGTAGGTGTTGCAAGCTCTATTAGCAGAAAATGTATGACAGTGAGACCTAAATTTAATGTTTCACTTAAAATATCTGCCTCTCTAGCTAATGCCAGAAGCCATGTTCATGAGTGGTGGGATATAGACAGTACTAGCAAAAACTTTCCCCTTGGTAGAAACTATCAGTTAGAAAACTGCTGATGATATATGTCAGTATCATCCCAGAAAATTCTATTTAACATTTTTTTCCAGAAACCAATATTACTGTACACAATGTTTTCTGCCAATATAAACACTGATTTGTGCTAAGATGTTGCAAGCTAATTGACAAGTATGTACATTATCTTTTGGTTCACAAGTGGAAATTCATTTCAACAAGGATAGTAACACTTTTCTCATTTCACCAGCACCGGTATCCTAAAAGTGACTTCTAAACCAATACACCAACTCTGCACCCCAAAAAAGCTTGCCAAGTGCTGTAGGCTGACTTCCTCCTGTAATTATAATGGTTTCTTTACTGGGCTCCCTTCTTCTTTGGAAACTGCCATCTTGTGAGTACTAAATACATCATCAGTGAGTCTCATTCTCATGTATTACACTAATACATCATTGGGATGACAACTGCTTGTGATGATCTATTAATGCAATACATCAGAGTGAGGCGTTTGAATGGGGTATTACTCAGAAACCAGTGCCGTCTCCATAAAGCCAGGTCTAAAATCCAATTCCATTTAATGACACAGAATTCATAGCATACTAGCAGCTGGCCAATACTACCAAAATTCTAGCATCATCAAAGAAATTATTTGCATTATCATTAAATTATCAACTAAAACTTTTTTCTTTCCTGAAAATAGATTAGTCTGGTAAGTTAGTAATTCAGACTGCATGAGCTTACCATCTCCTACAGCACACCAGAATTATTTTAAATTGCCCATGAATAAAACAAATACCCTTTCCCTATCCTGATTACTTCGCATTCCATAGTCCTTAAAAAGGACATCAGATTTTCTCATCTGAAACACAATTTCTTTGGTAAACATACACACTGCACTGCATATTCTTTGTAGTCACTAGACACTGTCTAAACATTTGTACTCTGTACATATTGCATACAGAAAAAAAGAAGAAACAGAAGAAAGCAGTGGAATTTGCTCTAGAGTCACTTATGCTGCATCTATTCGTGTGTCATTTGTCATAAAGCTAACATAAAGCACAGCCAGTCTCTGTGTTCTTCATGCCTGTATAAGACGTATCTATTTTTGTTGGCACGGCTTACTGTGAAATTTAAATTGTGTAATCTATAACTCTTTTGTTCATGTTATGCGTAAAATTTTGGGATCTTTAATGATCAAATTTCAAAAAAATGTGAATTTGATCTTTACTAGCATGTATTCTTTTTGATAGTCAGTTTCCACCTGCACATGTGTATATGCATACACTGTATATGTGAATGTAAATATATACATAGGTATTTCTTTTGCTTGCTAGAATCCCTTGAGTGTTTTCTATGCTGTTTTGTAACAATGATCCAATGTCATCTAAATGAAACTGGCATCAAAATTTCACAGTGTTAACCTCTGAATTTTTCATCATTGTACTCTCCATTAAAACTAAGAACAAACAATAAAGTAGTATCACAGAATAATGTCATTGTTTGTGACGCGACTGAGGTCCAATTGTGTAACACCCTTTTATCTTCGTAACAGATATTTCAAAAACTCTATCTTGTTTAGAAAGTACTCACTTGTTGTTAATGGCTTGAAAGAATTTTTCTCAGAATTTATACTAAAAATAAATGTAGACATTTGTAGATTTATGAAAAATGCCTCAGCAAGTGACTTGTGGCCTGATATGAGTCACCAAAATTTGCTTCATATGTCGAGCAATCCACTGTTTGCCTGCTTTCTTTATATTTCTTTGCCATGTATTTTTTCTTCCAATTACCAAGAGTCTTTAATATTAGATACTCTTAAGTGCCAAAATCTGAACAGCAGATCTGAAAAGAATGTTATATACAGTTATATCTGTATATCTATACATAGCAATTGTATATATTAAATATGTATTTCATTCAAGTTTGGGACAAAAATAACAACAAAAATAATCATTTAAAACTATTTGATGGACTAGAAAAGAATCTTCACAAAGATTTTATGATTTTGGAGCTGTGTATCTGTGCCTGCATGTGTGTGAGTGTGTATGTGTGTGTGTGTGTGTGTGTGTGTGACAAAAGGAACAAGAACAACGGTAAATAATATATGTCTCTAGAAATACGGATTAATCAATCTAGTCAGAATCTGTGATAAAGTTACCTGTCACTTAAAAAAAATTGAATGCAAATGTGTTTAAATACATGACCCTTCTGTTTGAGTTTGTATTTCCTCAAAACTTACAAGTATTTCTCTTTTCTTTTTTCTCCTTTACTTTTAACTTAAGAATATCTTACTCTCAAATCTGCAGATTTTAAGTTTTTTTTTCTGGTAACAATGCTCAAACTAGTTGTTTTTAGCTGTTGCTAGTTAAAAACATATTCAAATTAGATAAACATAGTATTTGGGTAATATCTAACTGGAAAAGTAGCATAATTGTGATGTGTTCCACTAGTAATTTTTGTCTTTAAATATTCCTTTTAAAACTCAACAATACTTTACCACTCCTGCAATTCTTAGGTTGGTCTCTAGCAATTGCCATTGTACACTGGGGTAGCCACATATGGAAAGCAATGTTCCTGCATTTTGGCTGCACTGGGTGAACACAGCAAAGTGTCATTTTGTGCTTTGAAGCTACGCTGCAAGCCAGTTCATGTTGACAGACACTTCCATGCAGTTTCAGGATGTCACCATGAAGGGGGAATTGGCTGGCTGCCCTCACTCTGGGTGTACTCAGAGGCTGAAATTAAAACATGACCAATCTAAAACATGACTCTACCGGGTAACAGTTAGTTAAGAAGCCAAGAGCAATTACTTCGGATTACACAATATTCAAACCACACACTTCCCAGGACAAATGTAGTACCTTTATGTGCTGCAAAATCCTTAAAACTGCATTTGGGCAAAATTTGGTGAAGCTCTTTTTACAAAGGACTGAGAGAAGTTAGAAGGGGTGGAGGAACGATTTGAGATACTGTCTGTGTTTAGTCATTCATTTCGGAATCCCACACCCTTACCCTGTATCACTTTTGTTTCAGAAAGTCTGATCTGTTAATGTTTTCCATCACCTTGAGAAAAACTCTGAAGTAAGTCATTTAATTTACAGATTGATGGAACAAACTTATTTAAAAATTCTCAGGATGTTATCATGAATCATGTAGGCCTATTAAACTAATTGCTAAGTAAATTTAAGCACTATTACAGTAGAATTCAGTGGAATTTATCATCAATCTAGAGAGATCTTTGGTGGTCTCATGCTGCCCCCCACAGATATGTCTCAGAACATTCATTATGCCATAATTACAAAGTCTCTTTGAAGAGGCTAAAAATCCCTAGACTCCTCTCATCAATTATTTTCACCTGTTAATTCATTTTGTGTGAGGTAATAACCTCAGCATAATAACAAATGTGCAAGTACTCCGATTTTGCAATTAAAAGCAGCAGGGCTTCTATTTTGATCATACAGACTGTGACATCCATCATAGAAAACAATTTGGGCCTAGCAGGATGACAGATGCCACACTGATGGCTTTACTAACTAACTGCCTGTCCTAGGAAAAAAAAAAAAAAATGGTCGGGCTTCAGTCTGCAGCTGCAAGCTATCTGATAGCTCCTGACCAGTCAGCAGGAGAAAGCCTGCAGTGACTAAATTACTGAAATGTAATTTTGCTTCACAAAATGAGGATTTCTGAGCCATAAAAGTATGCATTCCAGTGGCTGCTGTAATTTGGAAACAAATAGCCCTTTTCATTTGAAAATGCCTGGAATCACTGCCAGTGCTCAGGACGTTTTGTTTCTCAGGCTTTTACATGAAAAATACAATGTAAGTCTCATTATTTCTGCCCCCATTCACATCTTATTAGAACACAGAATGCAAGGTGGTTATCTATGCTCTCTTAGGTTAAATCTACCCAAGAAAGGGTTTTTTTTTTTTCTTTTTTTTTTCCGTCCAGCCTCTGGACAGGTGCCTAAGTAACAGAACGCTCATTTCTGCCATTCAGTATATATCAAGTCCCAGTGAGCTTTCTGAATTGGATCCCACCACCCAGCTCAACTGAAAGACAATCACAGTAAAGGGTGTGTGGTGGGGTGGTGATTACCTTCCCATTCTGGCTACAAAAAAGAGAATTAGGTGCTATAGATACAGATGAAAGATTTCTGCCCTTATTTTTTAAATTATAATTTTTTAAAAAATATACTTAACCCATGATGTGACTTCTCTTTTCACTTTAAAAATCTAGTACCTAGGATTCCATCCTAGTCATCAAAGGAGTCATGATTATCTTTTCTGAAATGTATGGTATCACACTATTGTCAATTAAAAAAAAGAGCAACTATATGTGAGACTAAGTGTGGTTAATTGAAAGCATAAATATCACCATTATTACCTTCTAAGGGAAAAGGCAGTAGACATTGAGACAGTTTGGCCATCATTGTTTCTCTTGCTAAACTAAACTCAGGAAATAGATTGTGGAACACAGACTACCTAATATAATAAAAGCAAATATAAAGTGCAAGCAAAACCTGTATTCATGGAAATCGCTACCTTTTGAGATTTCTTCTATGTGGAGCAAGACAGCAAAGGATGAGGGTAAGAGAGAAGGTTAAGTATAGAATGCACTTCAACTGTCTCACCTATTACAATGAAAGACTATTCTGTTTAGGCTATTAACAGACCATAAACATTACATTTGCACTCTGCCCCTACATTCCTGAAAGAAAACAAAGAGAAGAACTCTCTTTCTTGGGGGAAAATCTACAGTTTCTTGGGCCATCTTTACCAAACTCATAAACACTGTCAGCAGGAAGGATGAATAGATAGGAACAGGGGTGCACTGGCTGCTGGAGAAACATGAAACAAGAAGGACAATGTTTCTTTTTATCAGTACTCTGATCTGTTTTCTTCCTGGACCACTGAAGGTAGACTAGGGATATACCTGGCTCCCCTCTGATTTTTTTAGGGTGATCCTTTCACATTCATTATTAATAAATCCTTTAAACTTGTTCAAAAGACCTGCTCCTCAAGGCCAAAATATCTGTGAATAGCCTGGGAAGTTGTGATACCCATGTTCTTTCCTTCAGATAGAACAGTGAAAAATCAAATGAAAGAGATACATTAGAAAACTAAATTGCAATTACCTATCTGAGAGATTCTTTAATAGAACGCCAGGAGGACTTGCCCTTTATGCACACGCTCTGACTGTAACTAATGCTCAGTAGCCATCAACAAATTATGACTCGTGACACTTTTGCTGCTGCAGTATTAAGCCCAAAGTCCAATGGAGAAAATATATGGTTTTTATTACAAAATTGTTCTTGTTTACAATTCTAATATCCTCTTCATTATCTACTTTTCCAGACATTTTAGGCAGTTCTGAAGACCTGGGGCAGCACTAGCCCTGTCATAAAGAGAAATTAATGTTGTTAAAGTTGGCCTAGCTGCCCTCTGGGACAGCTGAAGATGTGGAAATATAAGCTTCCATTTTAAAAATGAAAATGATTAAAGTCACAGACACCTTGCTCTTAAAGCAGCCACTAAAACTTTTAACAGAATGCATAGGCATAAACAAAAACTTCCTTTCTTTTCAGTCATCGCCCCACCTCTCTCAGCCTCTCTTGCATTCTGTCTCCCTCTTTCACAACTATATTCCATGAAACACAGTTTACTTAAAAGACTGATAAGAGTAAAAGTGATCTTGCCGTTATAAAGAACACATCAGTTTCAGCAGCTCACTCAAGAATGACCTGACACAGAGAAACCAGGAGCTTTCTCTCCAGATAGTCGGTTAGCTAATTGGGAACTCTGTAACAGGTAGCTCTTACAAGAACTGACAGGCTTAATTCAGCTTCTGGAAAACACTTGAGACCATCGTAAGAGTCACCACAGTTGGAGGTGTGCAACCGATCTCGTTTCTAGGATTTCTGGAGAGATTTTCATCCAGGGGAAGCAAGGAAGAAACAGCAACCAGCAGAGGTTACTCAGAATCCTCTTAGAGGGAGTGCACCAACATATCTTGAGCAAAATGGTTCATATATCAGGAGAAAAATGGCAGGAAATAACTCAAAGGAATTGAGCATGACCTTTACTTCCCAACGGCCAAAGAATAACAATCAGAACTTCACCTTTCTGATCCTCCCAACCTTACTCATTCCATCTGGTTAAGTGAACACTCTCCAAACAGAGCTTGAAAGCAAACTAACATATCTGCTGTGCAAATATTCTAATTGCATTATTTTATTGCAAGAAATTTTGTATTCCTATTATTTTGCCTGCCTGCCTGCCTCCCTCCCTTCCCTTCCTTTTCTTCTTTCTCCTTCCCTTCTTTTCTTCTCCCTTCTTTCCTTTCTTCCTTCCTTCTTTTCTTTCCTTCTGATTTCTTTTCAATCATTTCTGCTTGCCAGCATTTAGCTCAGACACAAATTGCTAATACTAAACGTTATGCTATCTACATAAATTGCTCTTACTGGTATTGTGTGGTTGATTATTACAAGAGTTAATAAAGCTCATTACAAATACAAAATCACTGGAGCACAGTCAAGGGTCACTGCCCCTCATCACGGAAACCCACACCTCTCCTGTCCAGTCATCACGTGTTTGCTCTGCAGAATTAGCAGTGCACTTCACTCGTTGCAGCCTCAAATTTCCAAGCACAGTCATACAGAAACCATACAAAACACAGATGAAGGGCATTTTAACACAATTTGAAGAATACAACAACTGTATTTCTTTAAGCAGCCTGAGGGTGCAAAACAGTCATATTGTCATGAAAGAGATCCTGTGCTCCTTCTGCAGCCTACGCGCCATTTGAGTCCAGATTTTGCCTTCTTTGATTCCTAGTTCTGGGCCCTTACAATAGACATATGTAGAAAACATTTTTCCCTACATCGTAACTCAGGAGATCCAGCCCCAGTAAATTATTACAGTGGCCACCAGTCTCCTCCTTTTCCTGGGGTTTGATGCAAACTGTTTGAAATTCCACAATTAGCTGCCCTGTCCTTTGTGCTTTGAAGGTTTGCTGGCTTTCAGTAGTCACCTAATTAAATTTTAATACCCTTAAGTATAAACACCTTACCAGAAACAACTAATACCTTGTTAGAGATTAGTTAGCAAGTGGATTTAAAGAAACTGAGCTTTTTGATAATCATAACCTAACATTATGGCAACCTGCTCTGTGCCAGCTGCTACTCTAACTGCATTACATTAGGCCCTGCAGTAGTCCTTTGTAAATGAGAAAAATTGAGGCACAGAGAGGTTAAATCATCTAACTGCTAAGGACCACAAATCACACACTATACATTTTGGACCCAAAGCTGATGTTATGTAAGAGACGATTAAATTGAAGTTTAATTAAAAAGGGAAAATTGAATTAAAAAGAGAAAGAGTGCGCTTTGAGGGAGAGGACACTTAAAAGTGGTGCTCTAAAACCATGCTATTTCCCTCAATCTCTGTTAAAGGATCACAGCATTGCTACAGCCCCTCAAACATAGATCACATGTTGTCAAATGATCACTATCTCACTTTTCGTAAGACATTTTTCCAGCAAGGCATACAGCATTTTGCTTATTTGACTCTACTTTGTTATGCAACCTCTTCCAGAGATGTTATGCACCTAATCTATTAAGATGCCAGCACATGTTTGGCAAGGGGCTGACCAAGGGTGAAAAGAATCTGCTTCAGAAGAAGACAGTGTAGGATCCTCATATTCATGATTTGTTTCATTCGCTCCAACTTACCATTCAGATCCATCGATGTATCTCTCTATCTCTTCTTAATTATGAGATAATCACATTAGCCAAAAGTTGAGAAGTATGCATGCCCTTAATAGAGGCACAGAGCTCTCATTCACATTGAGTAAATACATGGTAATACACTACAAATTCTGTTGAGCATCTTAGTTTTGTCATAAGTTACAAAAGAGGAAGAAAGAAATTACTTCTTATTGAATTAAAATGATATGTTCATGATTATATGTAATCAGAAATTAACTCTAAAAATTACTAACATAATCTGTCAGTTTGGTGAATAATTTGCTTCATACATAATGCATATATGTATGGGTATATATATATATATATATACACACTCTTATTTCATCAGTAAGCAAATGAATATATTGCATGCACATGAAATCTCAGCCAGTGTTAGGAAAATGGAACACTGTGTTTTATAAAGTAAGAGCAATAAAGAAAGATATCCATAGATTACAATCTTGGACTTCATACTAACTTTCTGACCATGGTAAAGGTTCTTTAATCTCTATGTTTTTGTGTTCCCATAAGTTAAATAGGGATAAAAATAATTCCTACTTCATAGGGTTATTGTGAAGACTAAGTGAGATATATCTTGATTTACTGGTGACATGCAAAGTGAGTACTTCTTGCATTGTAGAAATATAAATATTCATAGATTTACTTGGGTATTTTTTCCATTCTTTTTATCTGGTGCATTTAATCACTTTAAAATTGAGATTTCAGTGATTGTTTATTTCAGAAAATTTTAGTTAGCATTACAAATTCCACAGCATAAATTTGGAGCTTCTTTGAAATTTTCTCCACCAGATTAATTTGTCTGTTATCCTTAATCTCAGTCTCCTCCAAAGTCTCAGGGCATGGAAAAAATGTAGACAACTTTTCTACAAAAGAGCAACAGGTATGGTCTATTGCCCAATTGTCAATGAAGTTCTTGTTTCCACCTAAAACTTCTTGAGCCTAGCATTTACTACCCACATGTTTTTTCAGCATTCTAGTCTCCTGAGCTCTGACCAATATCACCCATCAACCTCAGCTTTCAGAATTATAGATCTTCGCTAGCCATTGTCTACAAAACTTTCCAAATCCTTCCAATGATCCAGCTCCTCAGGCTGTAAACCACGCAGTCAGGTAGTCATAGCAATAGACCCACTGTATGGTACCAAAATCTGCCTTATTCAATTTCTTTAACATCCACAATTTAAAGGAACAGAAGTTTACTTTCCCTTAAGATTTTTGAGGATCTAGTCCATAATTGTCTGACTCCAAGGCAAAAAAGTCATGATGGAAGTGTTTGATGGAAGAAATCTCATATCATGACAGCCAGGAAGCAGAGAGATGAGGGAGGATCATGAGGGGCAGATATACTGTTCCAGAGATATACCCTTCCAGGGTAATACCCAGTGGCCCACCCTAACCACGTCCCATATCCTAACAGCACAGTCAGCTGCTGAACTGCTGAGTGGATGAATGCACTGAAGAGCACAACATCCCCATGAATCAGTCAGTCTTAGAGGAGGCTTTTGGGAAAACACTAGATCGAAACCACTAGAATTAGACAAAGTTTTAAGTCAACATTTTTTAAAATAAGATATGAAAGTAGCAATTAAAATACCCAACATCACTATACATTAGAGAAATCAAAATTGTAATCATCATTAGCATTTCAAATCCACTAAATAGATATAATTAAAAATATGGATAGTAACAAGATTTGGTGAGGATGAGCAGTTGCTGGAACCCTCATGCATTACTGAAGGGAATGTAAAATGGTACAACTGCTTTGAAAAATGGTATCTGCTGGTTATGATGCAACCTAGTTATTGCATAACTCAGAAATTGCACCCTTAGTGATATGCCTGAGAGAAATGAAAACTTACACCCACACAAAAACTTATGCACAATAGAATTATTTTTCATGATTCCCAAAAAGTACAAACAGTCCAAATGTCATCAACTGATGAACAAACAAACAAAATATGATACATTCCCACAGTAGAATACTTTTTAGTCATAAAATGTAATGGTTTCCCTTACGCTGACCCTTCTCATCTGGAAGCAGCTAGATGGAAACTATGCGACTTCTCCCCTCACCACAGATAAGGATACCTCTCAAGAGGGTGAAATATTATAGATGGATACATTAAGTAGAAATATAGTAAGCAGTCAGACAGGGCTGGGATCTCAAGGGATGAGTGTGAAAGATGAGAATTCATCAGGACCATGACTGGAGGCTCATTTGAAGAATAAAGTCACAATGGTTAGTTTTATATACTTCCCTAAAGGATGAAACGAGATTTTGCATTTTTGGTACCACCTTTTGAGATTTCTCATTATCTCATTGGGGTGGACTATCCTCTCCCATCTACTAAGCCTAAAACTAAAACCACTAAAACTGCTAAGACTAAAGACAAGACTAATACTATAGCTGGGTGTGGGGGTGCATGCCTTTAATCCCAGCACTCAGGAGGCTGAGGCAAGAGGATCGTTGTGAGTTTGAGACCAGCCTGGGCTACAAAGTGAGCTCAAGGCCAACCTGAACTGCATAGTGAGACCCTGTCTCAAAAATAGGGCTGGGCATTTAGCTCAGTGGCATAAGTGCCTGCCTGGCAGGCTCGAGGTGGTGAAAGGTTAATGATGTCACTCATGTATTCTTGCTACTTAGATCATTTTTACCTAAGCTACTATATATTCAATCTTATTGGTTGATCACAATTTTGATCCACATTGTGCCCATCTCATGATTTTACTATATAAAACTATATAAAACTTTGAGAGGTGGACTCATTATCAACCCATGCGGGACCCCTACTGTCTCTCAGGAGCTATTCCCATTCCCTATCCCCTCATCTCTATTCCCCATTCCTTTTTCTCCAATAAATTTTTCTACACTCAAAAAAAAAAAAAAGTAATTAAGTACTGATATAGGCTGCAACTTGAAAACACTATGCTAAGTGAAATAATTGCTAAGACCACATATCATGAAATTTAGTAAATAGAAGGCCTGTAACTGATAATTAACAGAGGCAGAAAGTGTGTTTAGTCAGGGGTTAAATATCGGGGTCCTGGCCTAGATTCTCAATCTTCCAAACAAGTGTATGGCAAAGGCTTAAATAAATGGTATGATTTTAGGGCTCTAGGAGGATCAAAGCCCCTGAATAGTTCTTGACTCTGCAGCTATCATGAGGGCTAAGACAAAGAGCTTCTCTGGATCACCCGTACATATTTTCAAATAGATAAAGAGAGGGGATACTGAGGGAGGTGCTGAGGGTGGTGCTGGAACTGAGCAGGACTTGGAAGTCACTTCAAGAACATCTCCAGGAAGGAAGGAATGCTAGAAAAGGAGAACTATTTTATCTCAGAGATGGCCTTTGTGATGGGACTGTGATGCCCTGCAAAGTAAGATGCCTGCAGGGCAGTCTCTACTAACATAATTAGTTATGGAGCCAATATGTCCTCAGCTGTGACCTTCTTTACCTTGCCCTTTGAGTTATCTCTGACCTCATTGACCACTATAGGCCTCAGTCAGGACCAGTGATTCATAGAGATTCATTTACTATGAATCACCTCCCATCGCCAGGCAAGGGGCCAAGGCCTAGGACAGGCTCACAGATAAATAGAATGCTGATTAGTAAATTTTAAATCCTGCTCAGAGCTGCTTCAAAGTGGTCTCCAACAGTAAAAGGTAAAAGTGATTGAGTATGGGATTTCTTTTGGGAGCAATAAAAATCTTTTGGAATTAAATGGTGATGATGGTTGCCCAAACTTGTAAGAATACTAAAATTTTCTGAACTGTACATTTTAATGGGCTGAATTTCACTTTTAATAAGCATTTTAAGTAGATATTTTGAATACTTCAAATATATGACTGACATAAAAAAGGCAATGGTAGATTTCCCTAAATTATATTTGGGTTGAAATAAACCGAGATTTATAAAGCAACAATTTTACCTTACTCATGTATAAATTTTAAATGGAATATTTGTTCTGAATTTGTTGACTTCCTCTCTTTTCTTGAATCTTTTTATAAAATCTGTGTTAATATGACTTTTAATCCCTTGTTCCATAACTTCCAAGCTTTCACAAATTTTGCATAGGTTCACAAATTTAATTTTTTATTACGACTTTCCTCAAACTATCACTCTCCTTTGCTTTTGAACCATGAGATTATTTTCATACTTTATTTCTAGCATGTAATGGAATGTTTTCAGATGTGTTGTTGACATTCATATTACTTATTTTAGTTTTTAATTTACTTTTCTTATTCAAGGCACTAATCTTTGTGTGAGATGAATTTAAAACAAAGTTGACAATTACTTCAAATGAGAAAATTATTAAATTGTCAACTACAATTGTACATTAAAATCACTTGTAAAAAATTCTTATTATTGAGCCACCTTCTCTAGAAATTCTGATCTAATCAAACACAATTTGAAATGGAACCTAAAATACAGCATCTTAATAATCTTGCCAGTTATTCTAATGTTCACCTAAGTTTGAGAATAATTGTCTTCAAAAGAGAATTTAAATAATTCCAGTGCTCTAACAGTAGTTATTGACTGAGCCAGAAATAGGTCTATTGAAGAACTATCCATTATAAGATTTAGGTTTATAAATTTGGTCTTCCACAAAAATGCTGATCTCTATAATCTCTATTCTAGGATTTGTCAGCTCTTATTTTTTGTAACTTTTCTCATTGTTGAAAAAATCAGACATTAGATCACTTCCTAATGTTAGGAAGGTATCTGCCTGTGAGTGTCTATTGCTGACAAGTGGTAATATTCTTAACCACTTCCTTCCTCATGGTTTGTTTCACACACTCATGACCTCTCCACAACTGAATGTCATTTTAGCCTCAGAATCTTTCTGTCTATACCCTCATTTTTAAGAAACACCTTTTCCTGGGATTTTGGAAAGGTTTGCTTCATCACATCATTCAGTTATCTGCTCAGTGCTACTTTTTTAGACTTCTGTGGCCAATCATTCTTTTTGCTTTCTCAGTTCAGACCATAATCCTTCCCTTCACAGCCATGATGTCATCCCCTAAAATTGTATTCTTCCTTCATTTGTTCAATTGCATATAATTTGCTTTCACATAAATACAAGAATCACAAGAACACATTGCCATGCTTTCTGCAAATTTGCCATAATCTTTGATAGTGATTATACATTTGCTAAATGAAAACAGAAATAAATTTTCAAAAATGCTCCAAATGTATATGAATTTTACATCTTCTCCAATGTGTCCTCAACCCCAGCCCTTGCCTATGCAAAGTTAGGATTATAAGGAGAAATATGTGTATGACTTTTGTAATTATTTTCTGTTCCCTTTCTTTGATATCACATCACCTATGAAATGAGAAGAACTTTTTGGCCTTACCTATTTTTCTTCTATTTGCTCTTTTATGTAAAATCTCTAACATAAATCCTTTGAAATATGTGATAACATATCTTTTTCTTACTTTCAGTATGCTTCCCCCTTATTTCATATTTTTGTGTATTATAAATTAAAATTGAGATTAAAAAGTGATTGTGAGTAAACTACCAGTGATTGACTAGTCTATATAATAAGAAATACCATTCCTTGCATTCTAACTTTTCTCTTACAGTTGAAAAGAGATCAGATTGATCTGATAGACAGTGACTTATACCTTTTATTTCCAAATGCTGCCCTTGATTTGTAAGGACTGCTAGACACTATAACTGCAATCAATTAGATTTTTGTTATTGTGATAACACGCCTGAGATAATTAATGCATAAAAGAGAAAATATTTATTTTGCCCACATTTTTGGAGTCTCTAGTTCAAGATGTAGTGGGACTATTGCTTGAACTTCTGACGAGCATGCTGCAGGGTGATGTCAGAAAGCATGTGCAGAGCAAGCTGTTTACCTCATGGCCAGGTAGCAAACAAAGAAACTGGAAGACACCAGCATTACAAAATTCTTTCAAGGACACATTTCCAGTGCCTAAGTGCTACACATAAAGTCCATCTCCTATGTGTCCAAAACGCCTCCCAGCACGACCACCTTGGAGACTGATTCTTTAACACCTGGACTTTTAAGGGACAATGAACAGTTATTCTAAGCCAGTAATCCTCGACCAAAGGTATTTTGTAGATATATTTATTTAGATAAAATCATTCCTGAGCAATATGAAATTCACCGATGATTTCATAGGAGAGAGAAAATTCACATCATACACAATACAAAATTATTAATTAAATTTTTAAATCTAAATCTAATTTAGTGAAATTAATAGCCGCTGAATTTCTCACTGAAGAGTTCCTCTGAAATGCCTCTTCTTGGGTTACCTTATTTCTATGAGTTGCTAGATATTTTATTGCTTTTTCTCCTCTGTTCTTCACTCTAGAGGCTTAATCTTTACGGTTTTCTTTCCCTTGAGGATTTTTCCCAGATAATTTCATATGTTTCACACTTGTGCACAGCTGAAAAATAGAAAAAAAGTTTCAACAAAGCGATAGATTTTTAACAACTTACTGAACAATCATCACCCTTTCCAGATTACTAGAATTACCACAAAATAACTTTCTAAGGTCTTCTGACTCATGACTGAACACCTTGCCCTCCCCTGCTGAGAGAATCCTGTGGTCTTGCCTCTTTCACCTAAAGTTGAAGAGGATGCTCTTCCCTGTGGGGTTTATGGCAATACTAGGAAAGAACTTACATTTATCTCTATTTGGAAGAAAGACCATAACTTCTGTGGAATGAGAAACTATAGAATATTGATCCTCAGTTTTGACTTTGACCATTTCTACATTGCTATTCCTATACAGCGAATTCTTAATTTAGTTTTATTTTCACAAGAAATTACTATCAGAATACCACCCCCCTCCCGGACAATAGGGCTGGCTGGAAGACAGTGAGTTTATGCTCTGTGCCCCTCCATTACATCCTGGATGGAGGGGGTTGGCTGGAAGACAGTGAGTTTGCCATCCAGGCCTCCCCCATTGCAGCCAGGGGGAAGGCTAGCTGGAAGACAGTGCGTACATGCTCTTATCCCTCTATCACATCCTAGATGGTGGACTACCAGGAAGACAGTGAGTTTTCATTCTGGCCCTCCTCCATTATGCACTCCTGACAGTGGGTCCCAGTTGGAGGAATGTAAGACCAATGGGAACCCAAAGATCCTGGACAACATCCTGGCACACAGACACACATGTTGGAAGATGAAGTAATCAACAAGGCCAGTAATGTGGAAGTACCTGAAGCAACAGAGAGGGAACAGCAGTTGGACTCTGGAGAACTCTACTGATAGAAGACCAGTCCTAGCCCCTACATCTAGAGGCCAAGATCAACTCCATACCCAGCACATCTCTGGAATATAACATGGACATTATCACAGAACTCTGAGCAACAGAAGAAGGTAGCTTCTTGGGATAGCTAGAAAGAATCAACTACATCTGGAAAACATCCCTGAGGAATGGACATCTCCTTTCCTCCTTGAGAGAGGGCTCAATGATAGTGGTAGAGCTATGTACCATGGGAGGCTGTCAGGTGTCAACATAGAAGACAAAATAAAAGAAAAAAGAGAAGGTGGAGAATGGCAAAATGCAGAGGCAGAATGTGGCCCCAGACCCCCAGCCCATCCAGGACAGGCCTGGAACTCAGTGAGATTGATGATATTGGAAGTCAAACACTGGAACTTTCTAAAATGGTAACAACAGAAGTAAAAAAGCAAGTGGAAAAAGCTATAGAGAAAATGATCTCTCAGGTACAAAAAGAAATGACATTTAAAATGAAAGATAATAGAGAAGACACAAATAAAAGAATAGATGAGCTTAGAAAAAGACAGAAACAAATAACGCCCAAAATTAGAAATGGAACACATGAAACAGATCCAAACAGAGATTCAAGAGATTAAAACCTCCATTAAAAGTATATGTAACAAACTAAATGAAGAAAAGAATAGAATTTCAGATCTTGAGGACAGAATTGCAACTAGTGATCATGAAAAGAAAGATAACTCAAAAATAGCAAGAGACCATGAGAAGTCAATCCAAAGGCTACAATACAAGGCAAGGAAGAGTAACATGGGATTGATTGGGGTCAATGAGAAAACTGGAGACAGCACAAATATGATAACAATCTTAAATATATATGCACCTAACACAAGAGCACCAAATTATATAAGAAAGTTATTGGCAAACATGGGAAATCAGACGAGTAATAATGCAGTTGTAACAGGAGACCTCAATACCACATTGTCACATGGAGACAGATCAACTAGACAGAGGCTCCACAAAGAAATATCAGAGCTGAATCAAACCTGTGAACAAATAAAATTAGTAGGAAAAAGCCACACCATGAGGCCATGTGCCAACAACCCAAAGAGATCAGGTGAGCCCAGCACCAGCCAGGAGAAGAAGCCACACCCAAAGGCCTTGCCACCATCAGGGGAGCATCAATGAACCATTGCCCCATGCATCTCCACCACTCAAGGAACCCCAGATCTGAGGAACCCAGGTGCCTATTCCAATCCAGTATACAGGATCAGCAGCCACTTCAGGAAGCACCCAGGATGCAGCAAGTGGCTGATTCAGAGAAACACAGGAAAATGTTAAGACAAAGGAACAAAATACAATCTCAGATGTCCATCTCACACAGAACAAGTTCAGGAGACACAGACATAGGAGAAATCAGAAATCATACCGCTGAAATTTCTGAAAAGATAACAAGTGAAGTAAACAAGCAACTTAGTTCTTGCATCATTTGGTTAATTTTACACGTCAGTATCTGATGATCTGGACAGCTACTTTGAAAATAGAAAGAGGCATTATGGTAGCCATTGTTGATTTCCTATTATTTTGTTTTGAAGTTCTGTGTCACTTTCATTGTTTTATTTTGATTGGCTTTATTCTGTTTTATTTTGTTTGGTTTTATTCTCTTTAAAATAAAATTGAAAAAACAAATTATTATAAGTTTAATTCCATAAAGAAGACTTTCTTTGGTCCTGCTATGGCTTGTATATAGATGTCCCTTCAAAGCCTCATGCAATCATAGGTGGAGATTTTCCAGAGGTGGCTGGATCTAAAGTATGTGAGGCTGGAATTGATTCATAGTGCAATGCTAGGCTCAAGGGCACCTGAGTTAAGGGTGTGAGAGCTAACCACCCTAAATAGCCTGAATTTAAAAAAGGGGGGGGGCAGGAAGATGCTATTAAATTCCCTTGCTTCCTTGCTTTTGCTGTCTTCTACTTACCATGAACTGGTAATATTCTGTGATGTCCCTCTGCCAAGTCTGCCTTGAAGCCAGCTAATTATGGGCTGAAACTTCTATAAACATGAGATAAATAAACTTTTTCTCCCTTAACTTGTGGGTGTTGGGTTATTTTCTCTCAGTTATAAAAGAAAAGTAACTAAAATATGTCAGAAACAGAAGTGAAAACCCTTTTGTTTTCTCTCCATTCTGTTTACAATAGTCCTATGAAAGGAAACAAAAACATAGTCCTCCGTGTAAAATGTTTATTTCATTTTATGGTAGAGTTCAGAGGTAACACAAATCATACAGTCATCATTCAGATAGAATCCATCTAAATATGTGTTTAATTGTTAGAAATGTCAGATTAGAATGTCATGACTTATCTACCAAGGAGTCATTTTTTCTCTCTCCACAAGTAGCATAACTAATTTCTTAGAGTACCCAGAAAACAAAACAACAAACAAACAAACAAACAAGATTATTTACACCTGGGTATAGTCACATGAACTAGGTCTTGTCAGTATACTAAAAGTAGAAGCTACTTGAGAATTGGCTATATATGTAACCCATTTGCTATTTTTAATTAATTAAGCTTTTGGGACATGTTAGATATACGTAATGAACACATTCATCATAGGGGATTTGTATCTGTAAATGATATAGCTTAATTCTTTTTTCCTATTCCCTTTCTCTCCCTTCAGTCCCTCTTCTCCGTATTTACAATAGCTCTGCTTCCATTTTTCCCTTCTTTTCTCATTTTTTTCTTTTCCCTTTCTCCCTTTACCCCTTCCTCTCCTTAGTTCCCCTTTCTATTTGACCATTTTCTTCCTATTTCACAGAATGTTATGCATTCGGTCCTGATTTGTTCATTTTGTTTTTCACATCAGGGAAACAATGCAATATTTATGCATGTGTGTTCAATTTATTTCACTTAAAACTACAGTCTCAAGGTGCATCCTTTTACATAGTAATGTCTCTAGTTCATCCTTCTTTATAGGTTAGTACTGCACTGAATTAAAAACCCAAATCTTTTTTATCCATTCATTGGTTGATGGGCATTTGGGTTGCCTCCAATATTTAGCTATTACAAACTGTGTTGCTATAAACATGGGTGTACATATATCACTGTGGTATGATGTTTTTAATACTTTCAGAAAGATACAAAGAAGGGAAATAACTGAGTTAATGGAACCTTTAGTTTAGTTTTTTTGAGACATCTCCATACTGACTTTCACAGTGGTTGCACCAATCTACACTCTTGCCAGCAGTGGAGAATTGTTTATTTTTCCTCACAGCCCTTTCAGTGTTTGAGTTGATTTCTTGATACTTGTCATGCTTTCTGGAGTGAGATGGATTCTCAATGTTGTTCTAATTCACATCTCTTGAATGACAAGAGATGTTGAACATTTTTTCAAGTATTTGTTGGCCATTTCTACTTCTTTATCTAAGCAGTGTCTATTCATTTCAGATGCCTATTTTTGGCTGTGTAACCCATTTACTCTTAATCCTTATTGTAATTAAGAATTTAAGTTCAGAGCTTCAACATTTATGTTGTGATTATAAAATCACCATAAAAGAAAAAGTCTAAAGTAATCATAGATCTCATTCCTAATATCATGAGCCACTGAGTTAATATCAATATGTAAATGATTTTTTGCAATGTGGGAAAAATAAAAAGACACTTTAATTATGCTGTTTTATTGAGGCTCCCAGATCCTGCAGCTAAATGCAATTTCCGACATACCTAATAATGAAATATAACTGCTGTCTCCTCTGTTCTCTTTTTACAAGTTGTTCTTTTTTCCTAGTATTAGTTGAATAATTTTACACACACTACATTTTATAATCCTGATGTAAGATTATTTACTTTATTACAATGTAACAATTTTATTTTTTAAATAAGAAATAATGGAAAAATGTCATACTGTTTCCAGTAATAGAGAGGGAGATGTAAATTAATAAGGGGAAAACTCATATCAACTCTGCTTAATCAAATTGCACTAAAGATTTGAGTTAGCACATAATTAAAAAAAAGGTGAACTAAGCATAGTGATTCAAATCTTCCCAGTGGAAGTACTACACATAAAATATATATAAATACATATAAATAAGTGTAAAAAGTACTAAAGAAATTCAGACGCATAAACCCAATATCATAAGACCTCAATGAGTAGACAACAGTACTACTTTTGTCAGAAATAATGCTGTGGGATAAGAATTAAATTTTGTTAAGCATCAGTCTGTTAAGCACCAGATCTAATGTTTGGTTTTCCAATAGATGCACCTACTTAGAAGGTCTAATCTACATGTGTATCACATTGAATCCCAACCACGATCCCTATGGATCTGTTCACTTGACAAATACTCATCTAGTTGCTAACACCTGCTTGGTACACCCTGGGATGTAGTCAGGTATCACAGGAAATTAAAACATACTGTCCCTGGTCTCATATGATTAAATGAACCTGGAATACATTAAAAATGCATAAAAATTATAAAATGTGTTTCTGAGTAAAATAAAAAATATGAATTTAATTATTGAAAAACATTTTTGTTAAGGCAATTGTCTATACAGAACAAGTAAAGTATCTCAGAGAAAGGGTACTCACTTGAGACCTGAGTAGTCAGAAAGATGAGAAAGCAATGATGCTATGAATATAGCCAGAGCTAGGGAAGGACGGATTCATTGTACAGTAAAATAATAATCTCAAGAAGGGCCAAAAAGAAAGAGCATGGCTGGAAGTGCAATAAAAAAAAAAAAAACGCACTGTCGTGAAAGTTCTTATATACTATGTTAGTGATTTTTTAATTGTGGAGAAGCTAGTTACATCAGTTAGAGTTCCTTTTGATTTACAGTAACAGTATCAATGACTCAAATCATTATGAGGTATTTTATGGACGACAGTGCAAGCTTAGAGTTCAGTCATCCCAGCATTAATTTGGTAGCTCAAATACATTGTCAAGTATCCAGCTCCATTCAGCCTTCCCCTTGCCATTTCTGAACTTGTCATTTTGTCTTTACCTTTGCTTCATCGACATGATACATAAGATGTCCTCATACTTGGCCTGATAAGAAGAAAAGAGCCAGACCAAGAAAACTCTCATAGAATTGTCTTGTTTTCTATTGATAGCCTATTCTTTGTGGCTGTGAAATTATGTATTCCAATAGTGAAATTTGGAGTTAAATTTTGGTTAGATTAAGTGTTTGATATGAATCAAACACATGACTATCTATGGGATGGTCACAGTTTCTCACTAAACATATCAGTATATGAAACATAGATTTTATTTATTTATTTATTTATTTTATTTTATTTTTGGTACTGGGGATCAAACGCAGTCTTGTGTTTGCCAGGCAAGTGCTTGAGCCACTGAGAACATAGATTTAAAAATCAGAATATTTTTAGAAAATAGTACA
Organism: Dasyprocta punctata; assembly: GCA_004363535.1. Lineage (NCBI taxonomy): Eukaryota > Metazoa > Chordata > Mammalia > Rodentia > Dasyproctidae > Dasyprocta > Dasyprocta punctata. Next base: position 13,327 of record RJWM01003295.1, on the reverse strand, counting down.
AAAGAAGCTCAAAAGATAGGAGATAGGATCAAAGATAAGATTATCATTATTTCTCATAATTTCCAGTATTAGTGGAGCTTTAGTATTATCTCCTTATCTTTTGCTAATAAAAATATTATCAGAGATCCCATTGAATTCTTCTTTCAATATTTTTCTCCCATTCATAATCTCAGTTTTATCAGTTACCCTGCATGATGCGAAGAATATTTTACCAGTATTATTCGTAAACATAATTCTGAAGAACGTCTGGTGCTTAACAAAATTCTTTGTTTATTGAGGTCAAAATACTACAATGAAATCTTCAAGAATGGTGCTTCTAATAGTATTTCTGGCACTTCACTTTCATAAATCATGGAACTTTTCTTGAAAACCAACAATCTATACTAATGTATCAAGTTCATTGAACTCTGATTTCTCTAAAGTTTTGATTAATTTTTAATCTGTGAAAATCTGTGTGCATTAAAGAAACAGGGTTCATTTGACTTGAATTTATTTCTCTATCTAATAGGGTATCCTTATTACAGTAGCTTTGAATCATCTGCTTTCCATTCCTTGCTTAATGAAATTACAGCTTCAGTTTTCAAAATGCAATTCTGAATACAGTAATTTAAAATCAAAACTATTACTTCAGAATATTCAGTGCTCTCCTTGAAAAGTCCGATAGCTAGGTTATAACTATTAGACATATTGAAATACACTAGAAGGAAGTTTTCTTTTGTGTCATTTTTTTCCTTTGCTTTTATAAGACATGACAATACTGTATACTTTACATACCAGGATTTCTTGAATAAGTCAGATTAGCTTTAGACTGAAACTTGAGGTGCATGATTCTGGTTAGGTTGGCCAAGTTATTATTCAGATCATTGAAAATGGCTCATATAACGTCATCAGCCATCAAGAGAATTTAATATAAATAACCCTTCCATGCACAGATGTCTCTGGCCTGATTCTAACTGCAGTATCGAATTGTTTGCAACACATTTCAGAAGGGCACTTATTTAAACATATAGTCTTTGATTCTACCCTTCTGAAGGATTTGGAAAAGAAGGGTTACAAATTTTAAAATAGGTAAGTATGAGCCTGAATCATTTGATATTGTCCAAAAAATAGTTTGTCATTGTGAATAAAATATTTCTGTTGAGACTTTCTGAATGGTGTGCAACAGGAAAATTGTTATCTTCCTGTGCTTTTTACTAAATATGATGTCAAACAAGCTAGCCTATCCGAGAGATGCAAGAAGATAAATTGTCTTTCAATTTTAAAATGCTAATAATTGTTTTTCTAAATAATGGAGCTTCATGTATGTTTTTGAGAGTTGCTACCATTTCTAAATTATAGGAACATACCACATTCCACACTCTGAAAAATTACAGGGAATCCCAAGAAAATGGGAATACTGAATAGAAAACATTCATTTGTTCTCATTTCAGCTGGATTTGGAGTTGATTTCCATTAGCCTGCCTATGATAGAATCCATGTGGATGTGGATGCGTAATAGATTTTGTTTGATGATGGGTGGGGGAGTTATTTCTGCAGCTGTTTTTGCTCTGAAGCCTAAAGAGTATAAAATCCTTTTAACTAGGCACCCAGACCCCATTTGTGATAAACATAGTGGGCTGCCTCACTAGCACAGCAACACGTAAAGTTCAGTCTCTTCTGCCAGGAGATAAGAGGATCTTAACGGGTGGCTCTGAGCACTGCATTTCCTATTTCACGCTCAGTGCATACAACTTAGGTTAACTCTCTTCATATGTCATGGGTTTTTTAACAAGCCCACACCACCCTTCCCAAGACACACTTCCCATTTCCTCCAAATTTGCAATGCTGATTGCCTTAAACTATATGGAATGTTTAAATTCAGTGATCGAAGATGTGTATACTTAATTGGTCTTATCTAATTACCTTCTCCTGTCTCTTATGTAAATAATATTACAAAATATCTGCATCTACTTTTCTATACTGAAATTCGAGATATCATTGTCAGTTGTACCATGGAATCTTTTAACATGTATTGATTGTTTCGATATAAATTAATGCCCAGTGATATAAGATTAAACCCCAGGGCCTTGGTTAAAAATATGCAAGCTATTATACTGGTGAAGAAGGCATTTACCATACAGACTGAAGGATCTTTGTCTTTTGCTGTTTCCTCTCCTTCTTCTTCTTCTTCTTCTTCTCCTTCTTCTTCTTCTTCTTCTTCTTCTTCTTCTTCTTCTTCTTCTTCTTCTTCTTCTTCTTCTTCTTCTTCTTCTTCTTCTGCGTCTGCGTCTGCTTCTGCTTCTGCTTCTGCTTCTGCTTGACTTTTTGAGATAGGGTTTCAATATGTAGTCCAGGCTGGATTTGAACTCACTTTGTAGCCTAAACTGGCTTCAAACTCACAACAACCCTCCTGCCTCAGCCTCCTGAGTGCTGGGATTTAAGATATGTGCCACCATGTCCAGCCTGGATCTTTTTCTTTATTGAACTTCCAACAAGTGAAAAGGATGCTATTTATTGATCAAAATTGGAAAGGGAATACATTCCACTTTATGTCATTAGATGTTGTTATTGCAGAATTGCAACCTGGATTAATCACCTCAGCTTTTAATAGTTTATAAATAAGATCATTTATTTTTCATATAAGGAAATGTATTTAATAAGTATTTTATACACAACTTGATTTTTTTAAATAAAAATGATCATTGTAGTAGAATGTAAAGTAAAAACAAAATTTTTACTGCCTTTTTTTGGCTCTGAGGGCCATTTTTCTGGAAGTCATACTACTAACATTTCTCAAGTATTTGTATATTTCCAGGAGATCTTTATGCACTGAAACACGTCACACTCAAATACACGTAAGCACAGATGCACATATATTGTGTTTCTTTGAATTAATAACATTCCAGGGAATATAATCTGCTGCATCATAAATGCTTAATACCCCATTTTTAAAATTTATCATGTTTTAAGTAAATGATTTTTATTAACCATTATCAGGTTTACAATACAAAAATTTTTAAATGGCCATCTATGGCATATAACTTTGTGCTTATATCTGTAGTCTAAACTTTTATTCTAAAAGTTGAAACACTGAGCTGGGAATGGTGGTGAATTCCTGTAATCCCAGCACTTGGGAGGCTGAAGCAGGAGGATTGTCACAAGTTTGAGACCAGCCAGGGCTACAAAGTGAGCTCAAGGCCAGCCTGGACTGCATAGTGAAATCCTGTCTCAAAAAAAAAAAAAAATAGTTGAAACAGTGTGTGAAATATATGTCCATATAAAAAAAGCTTTTAAAATTTCCTTCAGGTTTTTTCTTTTTTATGTTCAATTCATTTCATGCTAAAGGAATCAAAATAAAACTAGTTTGAACGAAATGGCGCTGCACCACCTCTTTTCTTACCAATTTCTGTACTGTCAAAATTAAGCTATTCTAAGACTAAAATAGAGCATTATTCATAAAGCCCATTGTGTCCTTATCCATTACTCCCCAGAATCTGAAGAAGAAGCTTTATTCTATCATTGGATTTAGACTTTATACTTAGTTGGACATCACTGAGGCAATATTTCTCCAAGTCTAAGTTCTTTATATTTTTATTTCTGGAGTTCACATCTAGTCAAAAACTAAAACAGTCCTGCTGTTGCAAAATTCTTGAATTCTCTGACAACATTCGTAAAGATATTTGATGACCAGTTTCTCCCATCTTTTGTGTATTCTTAGGAAGTGAAATGACAAGTTAATTTTTTCTAGCATATGTTAAGGCTTGCAACCATTCCAGGTCACACAGCCTAGGTATATGAGTAAAAGAAAAATTGTACTGGACCAGTTAAACGGGCAGGAAAGACTTTATTCAAGATAACAATGACAGGGCAGAGAGAGAGAACTCAACTCTGCTGAAACAAAAGGAAGAAGTATTTTTTAATGCTAATGGAGAAGTATTTGAAGGATGTGAAAGGGGAGTTTGGTCAACATGATTAACACATCTGTGTTTGCTAATTACCTGTAGAATTTGCTACCTACTGTAGAATTTGCTACCTACTGTAGAATTTAGGCTCCTACATTTCCACAGAGATTGGGAGACAGAGAAACTCTCTTGCTTGGTGATAATATTTCACAGGGATAGCTCCCAGATCATTGAGAAGACAATCTTAAACTGTCAAAGATTTAATTCTCAAAGAGTTTATAATTTAATGCTTTCTAAAGCACAGATGCTCTAAGAATAGAGAAATTAGTGACCTGCCATCAAAAGAAACCTATCAAACATGAACACTCTTTTGATTATGGGAAGGTTATTAAATAACTAAATATCAAGAGATGCATGAGATCTCAATTAAGGTTATGATTGTTTACACTGGCAAAGTGTCTAAAGTTTGTGTGAAATGAATGTTTCAGTGATGAGTGGTTTAGATTATTTCAGAGTCATTTATGATGACTAGAAATCCTTTACAACTTTTATAAAATAACAATATTTTATCTGTAAACTCATACTTAAGTCTATGACCTTATTATTGATAAACTATGAAATTATATATTAGAAAGTTCTCTTATATTTTTTGTTGTCATAAGAGATTTTTCACCTAAAACTAATAAATGAGGAACCTAATATTGATTTAAAGATTTAAATAGTTGAATCTGTCATCTGTTTGACAGATTAGAAGTATTTTCTTGCTTTTGAATAAATTAAAACATATATGGAAAATCTGACCTTTTAAAAACTAATTTCTTAAACTTTTATAGCAAATATGGAAGACCAAGTGTCTTGAAAACTGATACATTATATATGAAAGACAAAATACAAGTTTGTATTTGTTATGTATACATTGTTCTAATTCTAAAATACATTAATTAAACTATTTAATATTTTAATTATTCTATATTGATAAGAAAATATCAAAGGTAGAAAATACATATGAGGAACTTGACCATACCAAATTATATTTGAATTTTGACAAACATCTATAATTGGTAAGAATAGATTCCTGGAAAGAAATTCCTTCAAAGTAAATTAATTCTTATTTATCCTCTGTCAGTGCACCAAATGTAGACAATATACTGTGCTTTTCAGAAGGATTGTATATTGACAAAAAGTTATTTTCTTTAAGCATGAGCTCCATGAATATTTGTATAGAGGAATAAATGTGGCTTTTTGTAAAAGTATGGCATTAAGGATAAACTTGCACCAAGTTTTCCTGTCTTATGTAACTGTAACTTTAAAAAAAACTAATAAAATGAAATTTATTCAAATTGTGATATACCTTAAAAAGTTTTTGAACTATACAACCGATTTCTAACCAAAACTGATTTCTAAGACACAAAAGGGAAAATTTAAAGTTCTCATGGAAAACAAAAGGCTTCACAGAAATGTCTGTCTTGCTACAAATAAATGGATCACTGATTACAGGAGAAATGCACTTTCCCCAAATTTTAAAATTCTTCTCCTATTCAGTCACTCAAATAGGCCTACAAAAATTGTATTTCACTGGCCTAGGAATGTGGCTCAGTGTTAAAGTGTTTGCCTAGCATACGTGAAGCCCTGATTTGAACTCCCAAAACTACCACCCAAAAAAGGTATTTTATCCATATACACCTACTGCCTCTTAAAGACTGATATCTGGAAATTTGGGCTCTATAATATCAGAGAAAACAAAAATATGAATTACACTACAGTGTGGAAAGAAAATACTCATCCTTTGCAAAAGCTCCTAATGCCTGTGCCACTTTTCTTTTCTGTTTTATAGTATAACCTTACATTCTATGAAGTAATTGACCTAATCATTAAACATATAAATTGATTTTGGAATCCTGCTTTTACACACTGACTTAGTTACTTTTTACTCGTTGCCAAGACAAAATACCTGGCACCCAAAATTAGGGAAGGAAAGGTTTATTTCTTACAGTTTCTCAGGAGTTTCAGTCCATACTCAGTTGCCTCCAAGACAGCATTGCATGGCAGAGTTGTCATTCATGGCCACCACAACAGCAAGGCGAGCAGGAGAGATAGGGAGAGAGAGGGCGGAAGCAAGAAAGAGGAAGACCCGCCTCCTTTACACTGTATATCAGCTCCACCCCTTGGCGGGTACAGCACTCACCACCAATCCCAGCGCTAGGCAACATACCAATCACAAATGCCAGACTCAGCCCCATCAAAAGTATATGAGGACTTGGGGGGACATAGTATCACCCTATACACACACTAATCTAAAAATATGAGTTTTAACCGATTGGTAGTATTTTAGTGAAAAAAAGCACCAAACAAATGTCTAGGACAGTAGTAATTCCTTTAGTTTGACGACATGACACTCAAGATACTTAGTGAAAACACACGTTCCGATTACTCAAAATGCTGTGTATATATACATGTAAGCAGCTTGTCTTAGACAGTCTGCTAGTTCTTTGAAGGTTTTAAATGACATAGCCTCAAATTCAAAGAGATTATTATTTGAATCAACTTACTTTTTAGATTATTACATGTTTTTTGAAGTTTTATTTCCAATTAAATTTTATCCACAATTTCTATGATTAACTTGTAGCTCTAAACTTGAATAAAACCTAAATTATGAAGTATCTTGTTTCATCTGGTGATAGCATTAACTTGCCAAAAAGCCAAGGAAAATGTTTTCCTATGGTTTTCTTTATAACTCTAATTCCCACGTCATTTCTCTTCATTTGTGTATTAATAGAATAGTTTCCAATTCCTGCTACTTCTTGATCAGTGTATCTAGTCAAAATGATCATTTGTAAATTTAGATTCACACTTAATACCTGTAAAGCCATTTAGTCTTAATATATAAGACGCTGTGTCATTCAAAGTGTGACATATTATAAAGGAGAACTTCCAATGTTTAGTGTTATAATATCATGTTTAATGTGTGATTATTTTAAATGTAACAGGAAAAAGAATTAAATTGTTTTCTCTTAAATATCTTTTGAATTTCATTTATTTCTTTCCTCAAGTATTTGTTAAGATCTGTTATATACTACCCATTTAATTAGAGCTTGATCATAGATACAGAAAATAAATAAACATTCTTAAAAATGAGATGTTACATAGTGCAAATTAGAGCAAAATACTACAAATTCACGGAGTGGAGAGGATCATAAGTATTATGCAAACATCAACTGTCCATTTTGTCATTAAGATATTTTTCTGGTGAAGCATATTAATTGACCTCAACTCTCAACTGAAAACAAAACTTCTCCTCACAAAAGTCTTATAATCATTGGAAAAACAAACTGGTCAATATATGAAAGCAAAATGCTTCTTTTATGGCTATAAGAAAAAGAAATCCTTAAATTTGAGGATATAGGTTATGTGTGAAACAGCAATAGTTTTTTAATTTTTAAAACCTTGAACCTCAAATTAGACCCATGTGTTCATTTAGTCCTTGGAATAAAAAAAAAAAAAAAAAAAAGCTTCAGGCCATACTATGTATTGGCCTCACCTGTAAAAATTTATGTCATAAATGAGCAGACAAGTCCCTAGGGAAAATGTGGGAACAAAAAGCTCAGTAACCCATGTTAATCCCTCTCCTAAATCCATCAATCAGGTAATTTATTCCATATTCTTCAAAAGAGTGGGATACAGCCAATGACCAGGAAGTATTAGAAGACAGCCTTCCCTGTGGATAGTGTAAGTCTAAGAAAATACCCAAAAATAAGTATGTTGAATATCTTGAAATAGTCATTCAGGTAATTCTACCTGAAAACTCAGTATGTCCGTCTTAGCCTCTAAGCATCATCAAAAATAACCACAATCCCTTAACAGTCTGTTTGCTCTACTGGATGTCAACAAGAAGCTGTTCTCTTTGTGATGCAAGCACTAAATCTATACCACTAGTGCCTCCAATACCCTAGGTAGCCTTGCAGTGCTACCATTTATAAGTAAAAAAGAAAACATGTTTTGTGCTCCTTGACTAAGTTAAAATTATTGAGCCTTTTCTCAAAAGATAACTTGAAACTTTCCTTTAGAGCTAAAATGTTTTATTCTTGCTGAGCACTGTTTAAAACTCTTCTCCAACAAAAATAACCATCCATAATTTCGTTATCTGTGCTACTGTTTATAAAATAATAAAGTGGAGACTTAAATAAACAAAGACAAATAAAAAGCAGATGTTTGACTAAAGCCTTACATAATTCTGCAGAGCATAGAGATTTTCAAGGGCAAAGGCTGTGGCAATTCAGAAATAAAAGCTTTTGTTCTCTTCATTATTAAAAGATAAAGGTAGATAAAAAGAAATGGTTCAGTATACACTTACAGAGCAGCCTGTGGGCATGACTTATTTCATCTTTTAATTTCTCTAGGGAAAGATCTAAGTGCCCAAGGCTACCTGGTAGTCATCACCCCAGAATGTGGACCCTGTTGACTGCCCCTTCTCTTTACTGCGCATGGTCCAAGACACTCCTCAGAATTTTTCTCATCCTGTTACCCTGTACATTCAGCAGATGACCTACTTCCTGCCACATCAAAAATAAACACAGTTATCAGCAGGCACTTCAAGTTCCCTCCCAACTACTTTCATCTCTTCACCTGATCTTCTCTCTTTCCGGTCTTCCAGTCCTTTTCAAAGCTCATGTTGTGTATCTGGGCTCTGCCCCCACTTTCACAGCATTTCATTTTTTTCTCATGTTAGATCTATGTATTTTTCCTTCTTCTTACAGTGCTGCTTCCTTCCCCTGTGACGTTCTTATTGTTATCACGCCCAAATATTTCTGATCCTTAAAACTGTCATTTACCAAGCATTTACTACTTCTCACTCAGCTTCTTATTGCTCTTCTTTGTAGTTCCCTTGGGTATTTTTTTCTTTCACCACCTCTCTTAGTCTGAGTTTCTTATTCATTGCTATTTTTTAGACTGTTGGTTCTTTTCTATTGAACCTGTAAAAGCTAACTCTACATCATCTTAAGTATGACCATTACTTCTTTAACTACCAAGGAATAGTAGATTTATAAATTAATTCTCAACAGATTGCTGCCAGTCTTGTCTCTTTTGAGGTCCAGAAGAATATTTCTTTTTTCCATTTTTTTTCCAGAAAAATATTTGTAAGTGTCTACTTGACATCTCTCCCTTGATTGAGCTTCTGCTCCCACTGGTCCTATTTCTGTGTGAAGAAGCATTTATTAGCATAACCCTTTCCCTGAAGAGGACAAATCTCAATTAACTAATGATTTCAGTAAAAATTCTATGTGTCTTCAGCTCATGTTTCTTTCTAAGAAGTTGTTGCCAATAGGGAATGTTTATTCAAGTCTCTGTTTCTTATTATTAAGTTTTGAAAGGGCAAATAGTATGAAATAAGAGTTTAGATAACAGTGCCCTGGAAACATAGATCAAAATAATCATGCCTAATCAAAGTGGAAGTCAAGGAACAACAAAAGAGCCATAGACCATCACTGATAAGATTTTTTAGCTTTACAAGGTGCAGAAGTGATAAGTGTTTTTTAAAGGAGCATGTATGCAATGAAAACTCTACTTTGAATTTTTATCTTTTTCCATGCTAATATATATAGTACAATACTCTTGTGATTGTGAACAGTGGCAGGGAGCCTCAGTTCCCTGTCAAAAACTCAGTTAACTGTGTTGCCAATATTTTATTTTATTTTATTTTATTTTAAAGAGAAATTAAAACAGAATAAGGCTAATCAAAACAAAACAATGAAAGTGATACAGGACTTCAAAACAAGAGAACAGGAAATCAATAATGGCCACCATAATACATCTTATTATCTTCAAAATAGCTGCTCATACCATCAGACATAATAAAATCAAACAAAACAGAATAAAACCAAACAAAACAAAGCAATGAAAATGATGCAGGTCTTCAAAATAAGATAATAGGAAATAAACAATGGCTACCATAATGCCTCCTAATCTTCAAAATAGCTGTCCAGATCATCAGACATAGGCATGTAAAATTCACCAAACAATACAAGAACTAAGTTGCTTCTTTACTTCAGTTGTTACCTTTTCAGAAATTTCAAGGGTGTGACTTCTAATTCTCCTATATCTGTGTCTCCTGAACTTGTCCTGTGTGAGATGGACATCTGAGAATGTATTTTGTTCCTTTGTCTTGACATTTTCCTATCTTCCCCCAAATCAGACTCTTGCTGCATCCTGGGTGCTTCCTGAAGTAGCTGCTGGTCTCTCTGTATACTGGATTGGACTAGGCACCTAGGTTCCTCTGATCTGGGGTAGCTGAAAAGGTGGAGAGGCACAGGGCGGTGGTTCTCCTGATGGTGGTGGGGGCTCTGGGTGTAGCTTCTTCCCCAGGACAGCACTGGGGCCAGTATTTTTTAAGAAATACATATGAAATAATTTGTATGACATAATAAACATTTATCATAATCAGGTTTTGTGTTAGATGATTTTGCCCAAAATAAACTAATGCAAATGATCTGAGTACATCTTATGTAGGCTAGACTAAGTTATGATGTTAGGTAAGTTAGGTGTATTAAATACATTTTTCAGTGAGTAAGACGTTTTAAATTTATGATGGGTTTATCAGGCTATAATTCCATCATAAATTCAAGAGTATTAATAGTAGAAGTGAAAGACCTGATAGATATTTTCTAGCATAAGGATGGAGTCTCAGATGGCTTAAATATGAGAAATGTTTTATTAAGATGATCAGCAAAAGAAGCAAAATTTTCAGAAGGTAAGCAATGTGAGATGAAGTGTGAGAGTAGCCAATAGAATACCAGGATGTTTGAGGAGGAAACCAGGAGGTTGAGGAGGAACTGAAGGTCAGACAGAAAACTGTAAACACATCAATAAACTTTCAGTATGTTAGATTTATTCAAATCTTTAAGGTGTGGGTACTTTGCATCCATAGGAGTCATTTATTCTGTTATGTAACAATAATTAGTTTTTAATTTTAAAACAATTGCTATTTTACCTGCAGGGAAGATGAATTTGGAGGATAAGTGTTGTTTCCTCAAGAGTCTACAACATCTGATTAACTAGAAAGGTTGAAAATACAGTTGGATTGTAAATAACTGAGTCACAAAGATGTTGTTTAGAATGGTTCAAGGCATGCATGTTAGTTTGTTTGTTTTTTTTCCCAGAAGGTAGTAATAAGAAAGAGTAAAATGTTCCTGGTGATTTTCTTTCCATTATTAGATACAATCAAAGAGACCTAAACAAATATTTGTTTAGTCTACCAAATCCTATCTGTGTTTGCATAAATGCTTGGGATGGTTTAATACTAGTGTCAATTATAATTTTTATTCTTTCATTCTCTAATCCCTGTGTAATCCTTCTACAATTTTAACCAATATTTATTTTCTCAAGCTAAAAAAATTAAATTATCTTTCTGCACCAAAGTCTGCAAGATTTTAGTCATGGTCTCCATTCGAATGATGGTCAAAATACATCAAGTTTCTTAAATGCCTAGCCATATCATATATAAAATAAAGTTGGGAGGGTAAAACAGGAGGGAAAGAGAGAAGTAGTCAGTTTATAAAGTTGGTAAAACGTAGCACTTATGGTTAAAGCATTTTAGTCCAATTCAGATTTATTGAAAGCTATAATTTTTACCAGGTTTCTATAATTTCTAACAGTGTGATTATCTCTGTTTCTTCATTTAATACACTAGATTTGAAATATCTGGAAAGTCAATTAAAGGGAATAATTTAAATAAAAATTCAAGATTCACAATCATTTAAAAATTTTAATTTAGCTGGATTAAAACTTTGTACTTTGGTTTGATTAAAGCAAGATCATTTTTTTCCTTAAGCAGTTCAAAAGATGTTACCAAACATACGGGTCACTGTAGTGACTCATTAACAAAATGACCATGGAATCACTAAAAACTATTTTATAATCCAAACTGTGTTATTTATGAAAGAAATCATAAATAGAATCCACAGAGCTATTATGCTGAGCATAAATTATCTTTTGCTGTTTTAACTTATAAAACCTAGTATAAGCACTGGAGTTGTTTTGATATATATGAATATCAAAATGATAGTATATCCTGTGTTTAACTTCTATTGACCCTATTGTATACTTCTATAGAGGACTAATATCATTATTTTTTTGCTTTGGGTATCAGTAAACCTCAGACACATTTTTCCACCCAGGTTCCCAACAAATTTTTTCTCATTTGAGACATTTTTGTTCCAGACCAGCTAGAGTGTAAGATGAGAGAGACAGGAAGACTTGCTTTATTCCAGGAATAAATCAAGCAATACGACAATGACATCTGAAAAAATCTACAATGACTTAGAATGAGAGAAAGCATATAAATTGGAAAAAGGTTTCCATGACATAATATTATGAAAAGCAAAAAGGTTCACTTTATTGGAGTTAGTAAGAAGTACTTGATGTAAAGAACTTCATGGTGCTTATCACCAATAGGACATATTTATGGGAGCAGGAAAGCACTAAGCCTTATCATAGCAGTGCTGGCTGAATTTCAGAAAAATAATAAAATAGCTCACTTGAGATTTCTAGGGCATATTCTTTCCTGCATTTTCACACTTCTCATTTCCTTACATGAGTACTCATGAAGTATTCTCAACTGGAATCATTTGTTTCTTTATGACCAGGAAATCAAAGTTTGCTAAAGGATTGGTATTTAATCACCTGTAGAAAGAGTTTTCTCCTATTGAAAAATGCATAATTAGAAAATTGTCTCCTGCATTCATTTTATTTATTAAATATCTATTGAACCTCCTTTCAATTCTACCAATGGCAACAGCATATATACTGAGAAATTTATTAAACAAAACAATGCAATTATAATCAAGTTTTTCAATATTGACCTTCTTAGGGCAAGTATTAGCCTTTCATGTATAATCATCTATAACTACTAATTTAACAGGGAGGAGATCTTGTTAATATATTCATAATTCAGAGCCAGGTGTGGTGGCGTACGTCTTTAATCCCAGCACTCGGGAGGCTGAGGTAGGAGGAGCGTTGTGAGTTCAAGGCTGGCTGGGCTACAACACGAGTGACCTGACTCAAAAAGCCAGGGCTGGGAGTTTGGCTCAGTGACTTGAGGTTGTGAGTTCAATCCCCAGTGCCGCAAAAAAAAAAAAAAATATATATATATATATATATTCATAATTCTACTAACAATTTGCATAAATTAATAATTAATACAAAGTCATGAGATTTTGTTTTCTGTTATATTAATTTTTTTGGTCTTTGAGACAGGGTTTCGCTATGTAGTCTGGGCTGGCCTTGAATTCATTATGTAGCCAGGATGACCTCAAACTTATGTGATCCTCCTGTCTCAGTCTTCTGTCATGATTACAGTTGTGTGCTACTGCACCCAGCCCTTTTCTGTTGTATTAAAAATCAAATCTTTTGCTCAAATACAATTTTGAGTGTTATATCAGTGTATCACATTA
>RJWM01003294.1:0-115444 GCA_004363535.1 Dasyprocta punctata | reverse complement strand
CTTTCTTATATCTCATAGTTCCCCCTGGGTTTTTGTCTGACTGCCCTTCAATATATCACTGTGTGTTTCCCTGCTTATTAGCAATGGATCAAAGTCCACTTAGCTCCCACTGCATAACAAATGTACCCCCAAAGTTAGTGTTCAATATAACACAACTTCACAGGTGGGGAATAGAATCAGGGATTGGCTGGGCAATTCTTTTCCACTGTGGTGATGATTAGGGTTACTTAATGGTATTTACTTGTTACTTTGTCTGGGTTTTTTCTTAAACTTACCTTCTCAGCAGAGACAGGTGGAAGACTGGGCTTGGCAGACTGCTTTCCTCATCATCTTGGGGCACTCCACCTGCTTCCTCTGGTGGGGTATGAGTTGTCTTATATGGTAGCTCACGGCTCCAGGCAACCAAGGTAGAAGCTTCCAGTTTTCTTCCAAGCCTAACTGCAAAGACTCTTCAGTCTACTCTCTTGATTAAATCCATCGGAGCCCAGATCTAAGGAAACGAGAAATAGGTTCCACTTCTCAGTGGGAGGAATGTCAAAGAATTTGTGGTTATTTCAGTCTGCCACAGTTAAAGAAATGCCATGAAGCATATTTCTGTAGCTGTAATGTTTAATCTTGATGTCAACTTGATTGGATTACTATTCACCTAGACCTAGGTGATACATTCCTGTAAACCCAGCACTTTGGGAGGCTGAGACAGGAGGGTCACAAGTTTGAGGCTAGTTTAGACAACTTGGTGATTTAGTGAGACCCAGTCTCAAATAAAATTTTTAAAATATTAATAAGAGCTCAAGTTCAAGGCGTTGGGTTCAGTCCCTAGGATCACACACAAAAAAGAGGTGATTGGATTGTGAGGATGCTGATTTCATAAATGAGTTAATGCACTGATATTTCACAACTGAATGGGCTGTTAGGACATGGGGTCTGGCTGGAGGAAATGATTCACTGGGGGTGTGTCTTTCAAGGATATATCTTTGCTTGGGCTTTTCCATGGTCTCCGTTTCCTGGCTGCCATGAGGTGAGCGGCTTTGCTCCCCTTACCTTTCTGCCATGACGTTCTGCCTCCCCTCAGGCCCACAGTAATGAGATCAACCAACCATGGACTGAAAACTCTGAAGCCATGAGCCAAAAAGTCTTCTCCCTTAGCAGCCGGGCGTGGTGTCGCACGCCTTTAATCCCAGCACTTGGGAGGCTGAGGTAGGAGAAGCGTTGTGAGTTCAAGGCCGGCTTGGGCTACAGCGCAAGTGCAAGACTGGCCTGAGCTACATAGTGCGACCCTGCCTCAAAAAACTAGGGACGGGAGTTTGGCTCAATGGCTAAGGCACCTGTCCGGCAGGCGCAAAGTATGTGAGTTCAATCCCCAGTGCCAAAAAAAGAAAAAGTCTTCTCCCCTTTAAATTGTTTATGTCAAGTGTTTTGTCCTAAACTGGATTTAACTCTTTATTATCTACTCGAATGTGCCTCACACAGTGATTCTCTAACTCAGTGGTTCCCAAATTTTGAACTAAATTAGAATTATCTGGTGGTGGGGAGGGCTTGAGCAAGCACAGAGCACTGGACACCATTCCTAGAGTTTCTGACTGCATAGGTCTGAAAAAGGGTTCAAGAATTTGCACTTCAAACAAGTTCCCAAATGTGCAGTGTTTTAAATTATGCTGACAAACATTTACATCAAAATTAACCAGTAACAAAATTACTCAAGATATATTGTTATAGTCCCAGATTAATCCTAGAAGACAGGGATTGGTGCCTTCTAAGCCACATATCAGATCCATGCCATCCATAGAATTGATTATCTAAAGACTTCATATTGCACTGCTTCCTTTGGAAAACAAAACTGTGTGCTATTGTCATAGATGTCCATAAAAAATTAATTATCAACTGCTGTTACTGCTTGGGAAAATAATGAATGATATTGTCACAGGTAAGATTTCTATTAAGCAGTTTCCATTTAGTAATTCTTCATCCCACTGAACAAAGAAGAATTTTTGGCCCTGCGCGGTCTAGACCTGATTCCGTTGCTTAGCAATGGGCTCCACTGTACCATGACAGGATTGTGTTTTCCCCTTCAAAGGACAGTGTGCCACAGGTGCTCTTTAACTCTGCCACAGTGCTCCCATAAAAAAGGAATTCATAATCATTTTCTATTTAATCTAGCAGACTGAGAATTCTGCAGGTGACAAGCTTTTTTGTTTGAGAATGTTGCAAATGCTCTGTGCGCTTTCTTCAAGGGGAAGCTCTGTGATTTCCACCCATTGAGGTAACTTTCAGGGTGAATCACCTTTCCGACAAAAACCCATCAATCAGTGAAGACAGATTGCAGAGTGCCTCATCCGTGTTCACCTGTGGGCTGGGCCCCATTGGAAAGCCATCTAAGTGACTATCACTTAGTGTAAAGCAGACACATTACACACCGAAAAGCAGCAGGTTTAGATACTATTAAGACAGTGTCTCCTTTGTAAATCCTATGATGCATAAGAACAATTAACTTGGAAGTAACACTAGCAAACCACATAAGGCAGTATGCAATTAGTTACTAACTTATGAGGCACTCAATGAAAAGCCTTTTAAGAATTCAGAGAGGATAGAAATAAAGAAGAGCTGGCATTTATCAAGCATCTCCTGTATTTTAGGCACTTCAAATATATTATCTCTCCCAGTAGGCACACCAGTCCTCTGAAGTCAGATTTGGCGTTATCCTCATTTTCCAATGAGGGTAGGAAGTTTTAAAGGTTAATTAGCTTGTTAGTAAACCACCCCAGGTCTGGGTTAAGTAAAGGAGAGTACTGTGGAGTGTAGTAGACAAAGTTCCACCAACTATGCTGCCCTTCTCCCCCAGTGTCTCCTTGAATTATTCATAAATGCAGGGCTGAATTCCAGGCTGAGCAGGCCTCAGGGAACAAACCTAAGCTTTAATTCATGTTTATCAACCTCTGTGAACACCTAACCCTTCAACCTGTTCAGCCAACAGGAAGTCCCCTGAGACAGAGGTAAAGGAAGAATTTCTTTTTATATTATCATTGAACAACAAACCCTGTAGAGTGACATGATTTGCACAGTCAAAAATATAGTGATCTATAAAAGCACAGTTCCATTTTTATAACAGAATCACATCAACCATCCAGATTTGAATTGTTTCACACTTCTGTCCAAACAATCTTTCATTCATAACATCCTGTATCCATTCCGACGAAACTTTTTTTAATTCAACTATTCCTTAAATTTTATCTCCAAACCTCTCAGAAAGTGCTCCAGACTTTCCAAATAATAATAATGTGTTATGTCACCCCTGACAACCTGCCCCAAGTCCCCATATACACTTAGGAAAACAGAGTAAGTAGGATTTGAAGGCAAAAGACTGATTGAATCCCTTGACTAACAGACTTGGGATGGGAATGGTCAGTTAAGGCACAAGCATGAAAAGGGGGCACAGAAGGAACTCAGGCAAATACAGCTTGTTATACTCACGGGTCCCCAAGACAGTAGGCACAACACACCATGCATGGCCATGTGGCCTACGAAGCTTCCAAAGACTGTTGCTAACAAGTATGTATATCAAGAAGTGAAATAAAAACAGCTGAGTTATCTTAGTTCTGTGCAATATGTCCACCACTATAAGAACAAGATGATATACATGTATAAACTACAAAATACAAGTTGTGCAACTTCTGTGATACTATGAGTTAAGCGCACTTACATTGGCACTTAAAAATGGACATGGAAGAATACAAAAGAATGGGAAAAGATTTATGGTAAATGTTTTTGTGTTTCTGGGGATTGAACCCAGGGCCTTGTACATACTAAGCACATTCTCTACAACTGAACTGCGCCACAGTCCTACACTAATAATTTAAAGAAAGAAAGGAAATGGCTTTATATTTTAACATGTTTATTGTACTATTTCTTTCTCTTTGAACAAGAGGTTCTGTATTACATTTTGCATTGGGTTCCACAAATAATGTAGGCCATGTGTTTTGACTTTTATATCTGGTGTGCTTAAGAGAAATTGTTGTTAAGCAAATGGGTGGTTGCAAGAATGGCTGTCATGGTTCAAATGATGTGTAAACTCGACTGGACCAACGATTTCCCAGAGAGCTTGTAAAACATTATTTCCAGGTGTGTTTCTGGAAGATGTTAATGTTTGAGTTGGTAGACTGAGTCAAGAAGATGGCCCTCACCAATAGGATGAGCATCATTCAACCTGTGGAGGGCACAAATAGAGCAAAAAGATGGAAGGAGAATTCTCTCTCTCTTCTTGTGCTGAGACATCCATCTTCGCTGTCCTCAGGTTAAACACGTCTATAACTAAAGTCAATAAAATTCAATTGTACAGTCTCACATTGCATTAAATATCTTTTAGTACACTTTAGCTGCCTTTATCATAAAAGATAACCATGCCAGATGATAGATACGTTGATGTGCTCCACATCAGCAGTCATTTGTGATCTATATGTATCCCATAATACCAGGTTGTAAACCTCAAATATGCACAATAAAATTTATTCATGTAGAGTTCTGTGGTGTTGGGGATTGGACCTGGGGTCTTGTGCACTCTAAGCACTTGCTACATCCCCAGTCCTGAAATGAAATGCACCTCTAAAAGCAAAAATCATTTAGTAGCTGTAAGTAGTAGGAAAAAAAAAAAAGAGAGAAAATAAAGGCTAGGGGTCTGTAAAGGAAATGTAAAGCAGCAAAAGAGAATCAAATCAAGAGAAAAACACCCTCTGGGTTGAAATTGCCAGATTACCTTCCCATCCCCTAAAATCCCTAATCTGATTTCAACCCTCAAAACCCAATCTAATGGAATCTCAAGTCAAGGAAGCCCCCATAAAGAGCTGGGAGCAAGCCCTACAGGCATTAATGAAAGCAGATAGATGGGAAAAAATAAACCCCAGCAGCCCACACTGGGGCACGGACCTCACGCCCCCAACATGGTGCACTTGAAGGTTAACTGTGTGGTAAGGCTTGGCTCTTAACTCTGGTCACCGGGTTATAACCATGAGCTCTTCCTCTTCCAGTGGTTGCTACAGAGGATGACCTGCAACCAAGAGTAGTGTAGGCATCTAACGACACTTAGTGAATGAATAAGTGGAGAAAGGAATGCTTGGGCACTGATGACATGGCACCTGTCATGTTCATAGAGACAGCCCCCAGCGTTAGAAATAAAGTTCCCAGTGGTAAACTGTGGTGAGGTTATACGAGGTGTCACCTTGACTAACCATGTACAGTTGTGCAGCCTATTCACTGCACAAAGACTCCTGAGCAAGGAGGCAGGGGCCTGGCAATCCAGCCTGTATTCACATCGCCAAACTGGGAGCCTTGTCGAGTGCTTCGTCTTGGTGGAAGAAGGAAAACTTTTCCATTTCACACAGATACTGAATGCACTAGCGCTGCCCTGTGTGGGCCTTTGTTGGACTCAATCTGTTTATAAGCTCTTTTCGTTCAGAAACACAAAAGTAAAACACTGACTGCCGGCTGAGCAGGTCTAAAAGTGTAAAGAAGAGTGCCAGGGACCTGAGAGCCAAACCTCAGCTTAACTATTTTTTTGTTTATTTCCTTCGCCTCAGTAAGAGCAAAGCCAGTTTTGCTTAATAAAAGCTCATACAGGTGGGCTTGGGCTGTAATTCAGCGGTAGGATATGTGCCTGTCATGTGTGAGACCTGGATTGAGACACAGAGAAAGAGAGAGAGAGAGAGAGAGAGAGAGAGAGAGAGAGAGAGAGAGAGAGAGAGAGAGAGAGAGGGAGGGAGGGAGACGCGCACTCGCATGCGCACACGGACACTCAGCATCATGAAGACAGCCCCTCGCCAAACGATTAGTTTCAAGAGTGGATAATTACACAAAACCACATTCTAAGCTCTAGTCCCTGTTTCCTGTCCCTAAGAGAATCTAACCAGAAAATAGCTGGGCATCTGGGAAATGGAGTTATTTTAGAGTTCCGGTCCCCTGAGCAGCACAAAAGGTCACCCAAGCACAGGGCTGGGGTAGGTCCTTGCTGACCGTGTCTGGCACATGTGGGGGTAGCAAGGCAGTCACTGCGCTGACCCCGCAGAGCGGTGGGGGCGGGGCGTGGGGGTAGTCTCCGCAAACACAGAGGTATCGTCTTCCCCGCACACACCCAGCGAGGAACCGTCACCTCCTTCTCCGAATTCCCTGGCAACTTCCCTAATAATTTTTATTAGTTTCTCTAGTTTATTATACTCATTTGTATATATCTACTATCTCCTCTTCTACCTCGTGAGCTCCTAGAGGAGTTATTTCCTTATTCATCCTGGTGTCAAACTAAATAATTACAGCCGGGCGTGGTGGCGCACGCCTTTAATCCCAGCACTCGGGAGGCTGAGGTAGGTGGAGCGTTGTGAGTTCGAGACCGGCTTGGGCTACAACGCGAGCGCAAGGCCGACCTGAGCTACATAGTGCGACCCTGCCTCAAAAAACCAGGGCTGGGGAGTTTGGCTCAGCGGCTTAAGCGCCTGCCCTGGCAAGCGCAAGATTGTGAGTTCAATCCCCAGTGCCGCAAAAAAAAAAAAAAAAAAAACTAAATAATTACGTGAAAAAATTTTCCCCAGAAAACTATCATCCTTAACAAATGAGTACAGTAAGAAAATGCATAGGGAACCAACATCATATTTACCAATACGGATTTTTTTTTTCGGCACCAGGGATTGAACCCACAACCTCGTACCTGTCAGGCAGGCGCGTAAGCCACTGAGCCAAACTCCTGGCCCTCCAATATGAATTATTTAAAATAGAATAGCTTTGCACCTGGAGAGTTTAATAGAAGAGAAATTTGCTCAACTTGTCCAAATAAAACCAAACAAAAACCCCTACAGAATTTAAGTACCATGCCCACCATTTATCATGTGAGTATGAACAAGTCATTTACATTACGTTTAGTTTTTTCATCTAAAAAATGGATACTTTTTTTTTTTTTTTAGCAACTTTTAAGCAACTGTTGTTTAAAAAGGTTGTTTCCTACCATCGGTTCTTCTCTTTTGTGTTTGGTAAGAGTAACCCCAAATAGCTGCCCAGCCAAATACATTTCCCAGCATCCTTTGCAGTCATATGAGTGACCCCTGACCAATGAGATGTGAGCAAAAGTCATGTTCAGTGCTCTACTACTGACCAGTCAAATAAAATTAGAGGATTGGGGGCTAGCTTAGTTACTTTTCTTGTTGCTGAGGCAAAATACCTAATTCCCAAAGTTGAAGGGAGAAAGGTTTATTTAGTTCACAGTTTATAGAGGTTTCAGTACATAATTATCTGTCTCCAAGTTCACACATGGTAGAGGGGCAACAGTTCATAGTAGCAGAAGACAGAAAAATCAACAGCTGAAATGCAATGTTTTTCTGCCCTTCTTATACTGTAACCAGGCTGCTGGGATTAGGGCAGTGCCAACCCAATTAGTGGACTAACCCAGCAATCACCCACCCTTAATCCCAGCATTGCATCACCAATCAATCACACACTCTAGATTCAGCCACCGGCAAAGAAATTTCATGATCACGTGGGGCTTTGGGGGGATGTCTAGACACAAACCGTAACAGTGGCATTATCCACCTGATAATGTATTAAATGTGTATTTTGCAAATATTAATTTAGGTAATTCATGTAAGCCACTTACAACAATGCCAGACATGTCAGGAGACTCTGATAATGATTTTATTTTTTTATTATCATTACCATCAATATTCATACTGCAGTTTATACTGAAGTGGCAAAGGAATTTCCTCATAGAAGCAACAGCTGCTTGAAATTATTAAGCTTTAGCCCAAGAACTTCTTTAAAATGGTATATATATACATATATATATATATATATATATATATATATATATTTGTGCTTTTTTTTAGTTTTGTTTTGTTTTTGATACCAGAAATCCAACTCAGGATCTCACATTTGCCAGGCAGGCACTGTACTGCTGAGCTATCTCCCTGGTCTTAAAATGGTATTTTAAAACTCCATCTCTAGGTAGCTAAGCTGGAGAACATGGCTTCAAGTGCACAAGAGATATATGTAAGAATTTCATTACATTACTGATTCATAACCTCTCCAGAAAAAGTGAACAAATAACCTATTTACAGGTGAATATATCTCAAAAGCATATGGTTACACGAAAACATCAAGTTTTAGAAGAATACTATCATGGATATTTAAAAATACACATAAGAATACTATATGTGCATACTTGTCTATTAGTAATCAAAGACATGTATTATGACACTTGTTAATTTTACACTAGGTATTACTTCTGGATAAGGAAAAATAAGGGGAGGAAAGACGAGACGAAAGCTGCAACTATTGCATTTTATTTCTAAAAATTAAAGCAAAAAGAGTTGGGGGCAAGCCTAAAACAATTTGGTGGTGGATGCACAAAATCTGTTATAATTATTTTCTGTATTTTAATATTTTTCCTAGTTTAAGGCCTATAAATAATATTAATTTTAATATTCACACGCATTTTGTATTACTCAGTAATACTCAGGCATCACCCATCTTGAAAAGTTCGTTAAAAACCCTCTGGAAATCTCCTCTCTAGATTTCCACAGTGTCTCATTCAGTCTCTTCCCTTTCAGAGGCCCTCTTCATCTATTTTACAATTCAGACATAAACTTAAGATTCTCAATTAAAGTGACTGTTGCTCACATCTTTTTGTGTGCGATTCAGAATTAAAGGCCTGAATGACTGCATTAATATATGCTTCATAAATACTTATTCAACAAAGTAATGAAGCCAACTTGCTTATCCCATAATGGCTGGTGAGGTGCAATGATCACTGCTGATAAAAATGGAGAAAGAAAAGAATATGAAGACATGTTCAATCATGGGGCAATATCCCCAAGAAATTCAGTTTGTTTATTAAATCCTTAGAAGCTTTGATATCAGTCTGCTCTTAGTCTGCTTAGGCTGCCATTAAAAAAATGTGTGCTGTAAACTTGATAGCTTAAGTAACAGAAATGTCACACGGTTCTGGATGCCCTGAAGTCCAAGATTCAGGTGGACTTCAGAGCTGTCTTCCTGGCTTGCAGATGGCTGCCTTTTCACAGTGTCTTCATGTGGCAAAGAGAGAACACTGGTATCTGTTTTTCTATCAATTACTAATCCCATTATGAAGGCCCCATCCTCCTGACTTGATCTAACCCTAATTACTTCCCAAAATCCACCTACAAATGCTACCACATTGGGAGTTAGGCCTTTGACTTAGGAGTTTGGAGGTGTGGGGGACACAAACATTCAATCCATAACACCAGTTCAAGCTTAATCTTCTACCCATGAATATTACTACAATATATCACTATGTGGGCCTAGTGTGGGCTCTAGAAACTAAGTAAGAAGCTCATGTATGAGTGAGAAGAAGGCTATAGCTGAAGAATCTTATGGCCTCTTATCAGCACATTTCTATAATCTCTTCACACACCTGAATGTCAGAGGAAATAAATGAATTTCAACACTTAATGTGCTTCATAATTCTCATCAGCTTGTCATTGCCATTGATTTTTATCCTGTCAAGATGATGGAGGTTTATAGGTCTTTGAAATCAATTATAGAACTTAGTAATCAATTTTAGAGCCCTTGACTGGTCCACATATTCTCCATGCAAAAGTCATTTCAATTTTTAATTATTAAAAAAAAAAGGGATTTGGTGCAACCATTCCATAGGTGTAAAGAAAGTCAGCCAGGAGCATAGTGTTAGATTAGATTCAGATAAATGATAGTAAAAGTCAACTTAATGGCATTATCAATTATTACAAACCCAAATAACCACTTCTACATGAAGCCTGCTTATGGTAACATAACCAAGCAATTGGTTATTGATGAACCAAAGGGTACATAATTATTCATTACCTGAATGCAATGCTGATTCATCACATGCTGATAAAGATCATTAGTCACACACAAAAGAGAACTGACTCATTTATTTAAGGCTCCATAGAAGCCAGTTGTTGTTTTTCTATGCACCCAGAAAAGAACCCTTTTAAATTTTTAGTCACAATATAAAAATCTGCTTGCTTTCTCATTCAAAATTTCAAGTTCCCGGGCTCATAAGACAAATTTCCCAGCCTCCTTCCAAAGAAGTTTTCAAGAGGCCCTTTCCTTCTTAGTTCCAATAAACCTCAAGATTCAAACAATGACTCACCATATTAATTCTCTAACAACAGACTGGTATTTCCTGCCTTTGCTCTCTAGAGTTCTTTGATTTAGGCTTAAGACACCATGACAATTTCTCCAAACTGCAAATTCACACTTTTAAGACAGAGTGATAATGACACAAAAACCCATTAACAAGAGGACCACAGTCAGGATGTACAATTCTGTAATTAATGTCTGGGTTTTGGTTTTCTCCAGTTATGGATTCTTTTTTCTCTTTCTCTCTAGTGCATCAAGACTCTTTTTGGTTAAATAGGCACACCAATGTAAGTGTCACTGTAAACTGATTCAAAAGCTGGTCAATGTAAAATACCCTGAACTACAGAAAATAAAGCTGAGTTTGGACATGATTGCTGACTTGTTGAATTCAGTTTCCAGGCTACCTTGTCAGTTCTCCCCAACTTTCCAGTCTCTGTAGGTCAATTGCACTGCAGTCCACTCTTTCTCTGTCCTTACTTATTACTGTAAAATGCATACTGACCAGTGCATAGGGCTAGGTTTGTGCAGGCACTCATTGTCTGACAAGCCTTTGTTTGTGGCAGCTGTGCGGTAGATGTAGCCTGGAACTCTGCAGAATTAAAAGAACAAAATGCAGTCACTTTCAAAAGGATGTACAGTTGTGTGCGATATATGAAATAATGACTTGGCAAGTAACAGAAGCAGTGGAAGGACCGAGAAACATTTGAAAATAATGTTTACATCCACCAGTAATCAAAGAAATGGAAACAAAGATGACAATGAGGAAGTATTTGTCACCTATCAAATTAGAAAAGATGTTTTACATATTTTAATATCCTGTAGCAAATAAGGACATGGTGCCTATAAAATAGCTACACTTCAATTTTCCTTAGAAACAAAAGTCATGTTTTGTTTGTTTTTGATGCAGCGAAACTTACAGAACACATCTGAGTGGCTTAACCCAGTTGCATAGTCTCAGCACCTTGCTAATTCTTGGTTTCTGCATATGTGTGGGATGTGATTCTGTCCTTGAGACCTAAGAAGAGATCTGCGATTTCCATACCTCTTGACCCAGCAATTTATTTCTGAAAGCTGATCTTCAAGAAATAATCAGAGAAATAGGCAAAGATTTACATATATGTCTGTTCATTTTTTAATTTTTACTACATAGCAAGACTGATTCTCACAGCTTCACCCACTGCAGATGTTAATGTGTGGTCAAGTCAGTGTGCCCCACCGGCCAGCACATGGAGCACCTAACTGACTGCCTCCTATCCCCAGAGGGGCACTCAGGCTGCATGAAAGCTATTTAATCTGAAGGCAGTTGGGGAAAGCAAAAGTCAGTCATTACCTGATGTCAGAAAGCCACCCTCAGAGATTTGCTCTTTAGGGCATATAAGAAAAGTTTAAAAATTTTTTAAAAATGAAATAAAGCAGTCTCTTAAAATCCACTACTTCTAATTCCTTCTCTCCTTGTTTTTACTGATTTCATATCTTTTTAGTTAAATCAACATTTTCTTCCAATGCTAAACAGAAAGTTTGTCTCTACACTCTGTGTACACATAGTTCCTGGCTTATGATGAGCTCACAGAAAGCTGATTAACTTTACTATGGTGTTATGGTTTGTGTTTAGATGTCCCTCCAAAGCCTCATATGGCCATAGGATGTGGGCCTTTCTAGGGAGACTGAGTCTAGCATTTGTGATAGGTTCATTGTCTAGCGCTGGGATTGGCAGTGTAAGTGCTGCACCTGCCCAGGGGTGGGGAGCCATCAAACAATATAAAGGAGGGAAGGAGGTATGTTTCCCCCTTTTTGCTCTTTCACTCTTGTCACTTTTGGCTGCCATGAATGGTTGCCCGTCAACCACATCACCCTGCCTTGGAGTCAGCTGAGTATGCACTGAAACCTCCAAAAACTGTAAGCTAAATAAACCTTTCCTTCCTTCATTTTGGGTGTCAAGTATTTCATCTCAGCAGTGAGGGATAGTAACCAAGACATATGGTTTCAGTAGAAATTGTACT
The DNA here is from genome assembly GCA_004363535.1 of Dasyprocta punctata. Taxonomy (NCBI): domain Eukaryota; kingdom Metazoa; phylum Chordata; class Mammalia; order Rodentia; family Dasyproctidae; genus Dasyprocta; species Dasyprocta punctata. The sequence goes on along the minus strand of RJWM01003294.1, from coordinate 103,316 downwards.
TCAATTTTTGAATCTCAAGCTTTCCCTTGGTTGGCAATATAAGGTACAATCGTCTCTCAGGATGATGGGCAGCGACAGTGAGCACCAGCTTCCCCAGACCCGTGATCCCGAAGGGAAATGCCAGCTACTCCACACTGTGCTGTGCTGCTAACCCAGGACCCTCAGGATGTTCATGTGTTGAACACGTTTTCGAATTATGGTATTTTGAATGTGCAGTGGATTTGTTAGGGTGTGATCCTATCCTAAATCAAGAAATACCTGTATGCCTTTTTACCATGTCACATGTAACCAGGGGGCACAGTGGTAAATAAGTCTGGGGTTGACTGCCAGCACCACGTTTATGGGTAGTTGTCCTTTCTTTTTTGTTCTCATGAACACCACACACTGTTGGGTGCAGGGCCTGGCTCCCGGTACCACTGGTCCTAACTCAGGCTTCCAAAAAGAATTTGAAATTAAGCATTTAGTTACAATCAGGCTGTGCTCTTACATGGAAGGGAAGCCGTCCTGGTTGCCCTTACTGTTGATTTTTTCCCAGCCTGATGAACAAAAAGGCAGAGAAAGTGGTGTGCGGTGAGAGAGATGAGCGATGCAGGGTCCGGGGAGAAGCCGACTTGAGATGTGTCTATTGAGGTAGACAGCGTACAAAAGAAACTACGCCAAATCTCTATGGCATAACTCGGTACAAGTTTATTTCTTGCTCAGTTGAAGTTCAGTGATAATATTCTCTGTTGGATTGCTCTTCTGGGAGCTGTCTCCAAGTGGGGACTGAGAGACCCAGGCTCCTTCCCTCTGTATCTCCACCATCCTGTGGCCTTGAGATGTCTCTGGCATTATCCCAGCCAGAGAAGGGAGAAAGAACATGAAAAATCACATGGGACTTTTTAAAATTGGATTCATAAGAGTTCTGTATCACTTTCTTCCACATAGTCACATAGTTCTAATACAGATGGAGGACATCTTCACTCCATCCCTAAAGGGTTAAGAAGAACCTTATTTTGGTGAAGTCTAGAAGGATCTGCTACATGTGGGAAAACAGAGCTGCTTGGATTCCCACAGTCCCTTTGTTAGTCAAATCCAATGTACTCAATCAAGCTAGCTCAAATAGGCACCTAGTGTTTAAAACTCCCCAAAAAGTACTAACAAATAATCAATATAGTTTTCTGATAATAAAGCATGTTGACAACTTCATTTGATTTTTACATCAAATCTGTAAAGTTGATCTTATTGTCTTCATTCTCATTTTGCCAGTGAAGTAGGAGAGTCTCAGAGAAATGACACGAATTGCCTAAGTCCCGCAGCTGCAAGTAGAGCCATGGCTGGAATTAAATCCTCCCGACTCCAAAGCTAGGCTTCCTTTCCAATTCATTGTGTGCAAGAACCTCTGGGAGAGAGAAAATTAAACTCCTAACCCCCGAGTGTGAGTGACTTTATTAGATGGCTTGCAATTTGAAGGAAGAGAGAATGACAGCATGAAGCCACCAGCTCTCAGAAAGAGGGGTAGGAGGGAATGAAAGGAGAGGTACAGAGAGAAAAGTTCAAGGACACCAGGCTCTCCATCCTCTCTGCAATTTTACAGAGGTTCTGGTTGAAATTAAGGGAGAAAAATCTGATTAAAGCCAAAAGTGTAGGAGCCTTGGCTCTGTGGAGGCCTGAATTTTGTGTTTGACACTGGGCCATTCTCCAGAGTCTGATACAAAGAGTGTGCAGAAGGCCCTAGAGAGAAGCAAGACAAACGACCAAGACCCTGAGTAATGGCACCAAGATTAAAAGCCTTGGTTCTCCCAGCCTGGGTGTGGAGAAGGACAAGGATGAAGGAGAACTCCAAAGCCACCTCTGTGCACAATGAATGATGAGATAACCCTGGAATGACAGCCAACAGCTGCTCTGTTTGCTTCAAGCTAACAGCTGCCGTCTCTGCTGGGCTTTTCTATTACTAGCTCCTTTGACACCCAGACTAACAGAATTGATGATCAAGGCTCTCCCACGTTAGCGAGGCCTTTGCCCAGGGAAAGGTCTTTAAATGTTGCTGAAGCGAGGGTGGGGGGGATGTGCCAGCTAGGAGCAGATTTGACAGAATAAAGAGAACAGAAAGGGCTCAAAGCAAACTGTTAAGAGGGTATGGAGAGAACACTTTAGGAGGCAGTTCCCGGGCTTCTTTTTGTAAATTTTCATTAGACCCAGGCAAAAAGAGAAAAAGAATCATGTAGCCAATGTCTGTTTTGCTTAGTTTAGTTTTGCTTTGTTTTTGAGACAAGGTCTCACCATGTAGTTCAGGCTACCTTCAACTCGATGTGTAGCCCAGGCTGACATTGAGCTCACAGCAAACCTCCTGCCTCAGCCTCCTGAGTGCTGGGATTGCAGGTGTGAGCCACCACACCTGGCTCAGTTTCTCTTTTAAATAAAGGACTTTTCTTCCAAGACTACTTCCTTCCTAGTTTTGATGTTAACATATCCTTTTATGAAATGATAATGATAGAAGATGATATTTTTCCCTCTTATGTGCATGGCAAAATAAAATATTGGCAACATTATATCAGGCCTCAACTTTGTTTTTTACTGGTCCATGCAACTTAAGCCTGGAGCCCATTCAAAAGTCTGGAACTCCTTAATAAACATTCACAAAGAAATAAAAACAGAAGACAAGTTAGAAAACACCAGCACGTATCAGAAGCATAAGTCACACAGATATCAAGGACAAATCAACGCTCAGAGGTGGAGGAAACAATGGCATCGCTGAGGAAAGTCACAGCACCAAATACAAAAGGATTAAATCGTTTCTATCAGGCTTTGAAATCTGAACTCTTTGTGCCTTTCAAAGACATGACGTAAAAGGGAAAGATGGCTTAACTGAGCTGCAAAGATTTTGACAACAAAGTATTTCCCAGTGGTTGCAAGAGCAGTACTAAGAAAAGCTGACACTAGCAGCTGTCTGACAAAAAGTGCAAAACAAAGGTGAAAAATTGAGAAGAAAACATAAATGATGAAAAGTTACCATGTAAGTCTTAGGGTAGAATCTATAAATGTTTCTACAAAAAGACCCTTCATTACCGTTCCCCTTCTTCTGCCGACAGTCTAGGACCTGAGCATGGGACAAAATGAGACCATTTGAGAAAGACAGTAGCTTGAACTCAAATGCCCTAGAGCAAGGACAAAAAGACTCTTTGAATTTCAAATACCCCTGCACCAGATTAATTGTAGATTGTGTTCCTAACTTGCAAAAATTGAAACATAGCTAGGAAGGAATTGGAAAAATAGGAAGTGAAACATAAAAAAAAAAAATTCACACTCACTGAAAGTTGATAGCACTCATTCTCTTACCCATATTTAAAATTTCCTGTGAAGAAGGAAATGATTGAGGAAGATTTGGGAGGGAGGAACTATAAGTTATTAAACACCGACTAAGGATTAGGTGTGGCTCTTGAAACACTCCCTAAATATATTCTCTCACAGACTTTTAACAACTGCATTCTGAGGTCAGTATTAAGGTCCTATTTTTCAGATGAAACACTGAAGCTCAGTGACAATAACAGATGCTATACTTTGTATCTTGAATGTCTCCTGGGTGTCCATGCTTTTAAAACCTGATCCCCAGTTTGGTGCTATTGGGAGACGGTAGAACTTTAAGAGGTGGAGCCTATTGGAAGTCATTAGGTCTCTGGGGGTGTGACCTCAAGTAGGATTGTGGGAGTCAATATTTTCCTTCTCTTCCTTTCTCTTACTTCCTGGCCATGAGCTGAGTAGTTTTGCTCCACCATCTCCACTACAATGTGTTGCTTTATCACGAACTCAAAAGTTGTGGAGCTTATGGACTCAAACCTCCAAAACTGCATGCCAAAATAAACCTTAAGTCTTTTTTTGGCAGGGGGTACCAGAGATCAAACTTACAACCTTGCCCCTGCCAGGCAGACACTTAGGCCATGAACTAAATCCCCAGCCCTATTTTTTGAGACATGGTCTCACTATGCAGTTCAGGCTGGCCTTGAACTCATTTTGTAGCCCAGGCTGGTCTCAAACTCACAACGATCCTCCTGCCTCAGCCTCTAGAGTGCTGGGATTAAAGGTATGCACCACCACGCCCGGCTCAACCTTCAATCTTTATAAGTGGATTGTCTTGAAAATTTTGCTATAATGCAGAAAGCTGACTGACACAAGATGCTGACTAAACTATTACATGTCACAGTAAAGAATGCATTTTCAACACTACTCCCAGCACTAGGTATGCTGTTACCCAGAGGCAAAAGGAGTGACTATAGAAACTGCAATGAAGACATCCACCTCTCTCAAAATCTCTTCTCCCATTGTTGCCTGCTTTATCAGCTGAAGTGATGATTCTGAATTCTTGGATCTGCTGTCCCATGAAGGAATATTCCTATGAGTTCACACACAAAAGAAACCTAATTGACCCATCCTTTCAAGTGAGCCCAGAAAGCCACTTCTGTGTGTCAATCTAAAGAATTTATCCAAATACCAACATCATTCTTTATAGAACAACAACAACAAAAAAAAAAAAAAAAAAAAAAAAAAAAAAAAAAAAAAAAAAAAAAAAAAAAAAAAAAAAAAAAAAAAAAAAAAAAAAAAAAAAAAAAAAAAAGCATAGTAAATGCAATCCTGGACAAGAAGAGCAAAGCAGGAAGCACCACAATGCTAGATCTCAAGCTATATTACAAAGCTACAGTGAAAAAACAGCATAGTACTGACCCAAAGACTAGACATGTGGATCAACGTAGCAGAATAGAGGACATGGAAACAAGAGCAGGCACATTCAGCTACCTGATACTTGATGAAGCAGGCAAAAACACGCTGAGTGAAAAACAGCCTCTTCAACCAATGGTGCTGGGAAAACCGGTTATCCGTATGCAGAACACTGAATCTAGACCGATAGCTCTCATTATGCACTAAAACAAAGTCAAAATGGATTGAAGATCTAAACATTAAAACAGAAACAATCTGTGGGAGATAAAAACAGGTGTAACTCTTGAAGACCTAGGTGTAGGTAAGGACTTCCTGAACGGAACCCTTAATGCATAAGAAATAGCATCAAGAATCAAGAAGTGGGATTATATCAAATTAAAAGCTTCTGCAGAGCAAAGGAAACAAACTGAGTGAAGAGACAACCTATGGAAATGGGAAAATATTTCTGACAGCTACTGCTTGGATGGAGAACATCTAGAATATACAAAGAAATCAACTAAACTCTTATTTTTGTAAAACTAGGGGAAAAAATCAATTCAGTTCAGCAAAAAATAAAAGGGAAAGAAATAATAGAGGTAATCACAGAAATAGAAAAGACTAATAAGCCCAAAGGGGATTATTTGAAAAGACAAAGTAGATAGAATCCTATGTTAGTCAGCTTTCTATCACTGTGAGAAAATACCTAGGGTGATAAAGTTATAAGGAAAATAGGTTTATCTTGGCTTACATTTTCAGAGCTTTCAGTCCATGGTTGCTTGTGCTTGTGCCCCAGGCTTAGCACAATACTCATGGTGAGTGTACGAGGCAGAGAAGGCCTATTTACCTCACAGCAGCTGGGACACAAAGAAGGAATGAAGTCCCAGTATCCAAGAGCATACCCCATGGCCTAATTGTCTCATTAGGTCTCACTTTTTTTATTTATTTGTTTTATTTATTCATTTTTAATTTTTTTTGAGACAGGGTCTCAGTGTGTCGTTCAGGCTGGCCTCAAACTCACTATGTATCCTAGGATAACCTCAAACTCATGGCAATCCTCCTACCTCAGCCTCACAAGTATGTGCCACCATGCCCAGTAATTAGGTCCTGCTTCTTAAACATTCTACCACTTCCCAGTGGCACCACAGCTTAAGGTCCCAGGCCTCAACACATGGGCCTGTGGGAAGCATTTAAGATTCCAACTGCAACAAGCAAGAAGACTGAACAATAAGAAAACAGAATAGTTCTGCAGGACTTACCACTGCGTGTACATCTGAAGCACGTATAACAGTGCATATTGTATAAGGATGCATATATTACTGAAGGACTGTATCAAACACATTGATGTAGGTGTCTGTGGAGGACATTAAAGGGGATAAGATCAATGATCAAAGTAAAAATGGTAAACAAAAAGAAGCGTTTCACATGGATGATTGGAGATGGAGCCCTGTGGCATCAGATACAATGGACAAAGGAAGATTTATTTTATTTTATTTTATTTATTTATTTTTGTACCAAGGATCAAACTCACAACCGTGCAACAGCCAAACAGGTGCTTACGCCACTGAGCTAAATCCCCAGCCCTAATTTTTTGAGACAGGGTCTCACTATGCAGTTCAAGCTGGCCTTGAACTCACTTTATAGCACAGGCTAGTCTTGAACTCACAACGATCCTCCTGCTTCAGCCTCCCGAGTGCTGGGATTAAAGGTGTGCGCCACCACGCCTGGCTCTGACAAAGGAAGATCTATTTGGTAATTTATTTGATTATAGCCTTGGCAGAAAAGTAGTGAAGTTAAATCTTTCTTTATTCCTTACATTTTTAAAATATGGATTTAAAATGTTAAGAATGAAACCAATAGCTCGGTAAATAGATGTTTGTTTGTTTGTTTCGAGACAGGGTTTCACTATGTAGTTCAGGCTGGCCTTGATCTCATTTTATAGCCCAGGATGGTCTAGAACTCACAGGAATCCTCTTGCCTCAGCCCCCCAAGTGCTAGGATTACAGGTGTGCACCACCATGCCTGGCATTTATCTTATTTTGATTTTGCAGGATAAAAACTATAAAAGAAACAAAAGAAGAAAAAAGTGGAAGCTTTGATTTCATTGAAAGAAAACCTTTTTTTTTTTTTTTTTTTTTTTTGCAGCACCAGGGATTGAACTCACAGCCTCACACCTGCCAGGGCAGGCGCTTAAGCCACTGAGCCAAACTCCCGGCCCTGGTTTTTTTGAGGCAGGGTCGCACTATGTAGCTCAGGCCGGCCTTGCGCCGGCCGCGTTGTAGCCCAAGCCGGCCTCGAACTCACAACGCTCCGCCTACCTCAGCCTCCCGAGTGCTGGGATTAAAGGCGTGCGCCACCACGCCCGGCTAAGAAAACCTTTAAAAATATAACATCGGTCCATTAAAGAGACATTTAAAAAATTAGATGCAAAAAGCAAAAGTTATTTTCAGCAAAAGCGACAAAAAGAAAACATACGTAATATATTATTTGTGCAAATAAATATAAAAATAGATCTTATTAGAAAATGGGCGAAACAAAGAAATTTTAACAATCCATAGGGAAAATATAACTGTCTGACCAGCATGAAAAATATTCAATCTCAGTAGCAATTAAAAATGCAAATGAAAACTGAAATTTCCCATTTACTGAATTAGCAAGCAAGTACTCTTCTCTGTTCCTCCTGGGAATATAAACTGGTCCCACATTCTGGAAAGCAATTTCAAGATACATGTCAAGAGATTTTTGAGTCAGTGATTCCTTTTCTAACTATCTACCCTTGGAGGAAAACCTGCATGTTCATCAAAATAGGAAAAGTACATTTGGTCCAATCATTCTACAGTGGTAAACCTCCATAAGAACAGAGTCTCTGAAACCTTACGACCTGTCACAATACTAGGCACTCAACAAATACTCATTACCTGACTCTGGAATTCTATGTGGCACTTAAAAAAGAGGATTAGTTCAAATATGTCTTGCAAAGATCACCTAGACATGTCTTTTCTTGTTCATTCTTGTTTTGCTTTTTGAGACAGGGTCTCACTATGCAGCTCAGGCTGGCCTTGAATTCGTGGCAATCCTCCTGCCTCAGCCTCCCAACTGTTGGGATTTACAGATGTGTGCCATCACGACCTACTTCCCTAGACATGTTATTAAGTGAAGAAAACAAGGTGAGAAATAGGACACACAAGATGACCTCATTGGTGTAAAACTAACATCAGTACCAAAAAGAGAAAAGCATAAGTATTTCTCCTTTCCTCTCCATCTCCTCCCTTTTAGTCTCTGTGTATGTGTAAGAACACAGACAGACTTGTCAAATGGCACACACATTAAGACAATATGTGTCATCACAGTTGGAAGGAAAATGGAGATGCCCCAGGAGAGCAGGGAGCAGGGAGCCTCTGGAGCAGAATGTTTCACTGTCTAAGTTTTAGATATAAATGTATCTTCAGATTACATGTGCATTAAAAAAAAGACTCACTGGACGCAGTAGCATGTGCCTGTAGTCCCAGCACTTGCAAAGCTGAGGCGGGAAGACAACTTGAACCTAGGTAATATAGCAAGATCCTGTCTCAAGACGATAATAATATGCCAGGTGTGGTGGCTCATGCCTGTTGTCTTGGTTCCTTTTCTCATTGCTCAGACAAAATATCTAGTGCCCAAAGTTAAAGGAGGAGAGGTTTGTGTAGGAGTTTTGTTCAGAGTTGGCTGGCTCTGAGGCAGGGTGGCATAGCAGAGGGACACCACAGAGCAGGCAGGCAGGAGGTGGCAAGCTGCAAATGAGCAATGAGTGACAAGCAAGGACCCTCTTTCTGTCCCTTATATCTTATCCAGGATATACATCCACCTTTGGGGTGGGTAGCACTCACACCCAGGATGAGGCATCCTTAATCCTACCTAGAACTATGCCAAACCAGTGGTGGACTAATTTAATAATCACACTTCTTTGATCCCAGCATCACACACGCTAGATCCAGACTCCTCTGAAAAGCACCACCTATAACCACATGAGGCTTTTGGGGGGACATCCAGACACAAGCCATAACACCTCTAATTTCACAACTCTGGGAGGCTAAAATAGGAGAATTGCAAGTGCGAACCCAGTGTGGGCAACTTGATGAGTTAGTAAGACCATGTCTCAAAAAATAAGAAGAGAAATGAAGATGTGGTTCAATGTGAAGACCCTGGGTTCAACCCTCAGTACTGCAAAAATAATAAAAAATTAAAAAAAAGAAGTTTTCTCAAGTTATATATATGCAAAGATGTACATGACTATGTAATTTATAATTTTTTTTAAAGTTGAAAATAGCCCCTTAGCTGGGCGTGGTGGTGCACGCCTTTAATCCCAGCACTTGGGAGGCTGAGGTAGGAGGAGCCTTGTGAGTCCAAGGCCGATTTGGGCTACAACGTGAGTGAGGCCAGTCTGAACTACATAGTGCAATCCTGTCTCAAAAAACTAGGGCTGGGAGTTTGGCTCAGCGGCTTATGTGCCTGACAGGTGTGAGGTTGTCAGTTCAATCTCTGGTGCTACAAAAATAAATAAATTAATTAATTGATAATAATTAAAAAAAGAAAACAGCCCCTTAAGACAGTAGATACAAATTGGCTTTTTTTCTAAGGAGGAATTATCTTGAGCCACATTGGCAATCTATAATTTTAATGTATGCATATAAGTAACAAAACTTCACGTGCTTTTTATATTTTTTATTATAGCATTTTAAAGGGGGGAGAGGCTGGCCACACTTTGGAAGCAGCTGATTATAGACCTAAATTGTGTTCTTTAAAAAAAAAAAGATAGGAAATGACATGATAATAAGTGAAACAAACAGTGCAAAAACTATAGGCCCATCTCACAAGAAACACTAAGAGTTATTCAAACTGAAAGCAAGTAATCTGAGAATAGTTTGATTACATACACACACACACACACACACACACACACACACACACAAAAACAGTATCAGTAAAGTTAAATACAATGTAGCTAATTTAAAGAGTATAAATACATGGCTCTTCTCTTCACTGATTTTAAAAACAATTGCATAAAATAATATGTATATAATTGTATATTTGGGCCTAACATACAGAAATGCAGTACATTTGATAGTAACAGCACAAAGAAAGTGAGTAGGAGCAAAGTTGACGAGAGTAGGAAATGACACCAGAGGGTAACTAAAATACAATGGAATAAATTAAGAAAACCAGAACAGTTTAAAAAAAAATTTTTAAAAAGGCTGGCCTATGTTATAGTTTAGATTTAAAATGTTCCCAAAAGTCTTGTGTTCAGAGGTGAGGCTTTTGGAAGATGACTGGATAAAAGGGCACTATGAATGTGCTATTAGGAGGTGAGGCCCACTTGTGATGCTGGTAGGGTCGCTGGGATCATGCCCTTGGGAGGATGTATCTCTCTCTGGCTCCTCCTTTCTCTCTGCTTCCTAGCCACCATGGCTGAGCAGCTTTCCTCTGTCATGCCCTTCAATCATCCTGTTTCTGTCTTGGAACTACAGAATTAACCATGGACTGAACACTTCGAAACCATGAACCAAAAGAAATCTTTCATCCATTCAGTTGCAAGTGTTGGATATTTTGTTCCAGCAATGGGAAAATGTTATATGCAGGATAGAAAGTTCTCTGCATATATTCTTATATTATTATATTTTACTATATTACAGTATTTTATCATGCTTTTTTCTCAACTTTTTAATAGATGAAATCATATAAAGCAATGATTATAGCAACATATGTATTGAATTTTTACCATACATACATGCAAATATATATATATATATTATGTATTACAATACTAGAACAAAAAAGGAAATAGTATTATGCAGGAGTAAAACTTCTCTGTTTCACTATAAATACTATAAATCTGAAGTCAATTTTTATAAACTAAGATGTATATAGTGAGACCTAGAGCAGCCAGTAAGAAAGTAATGCAAAAACGCAGAGCAAAAAAACAAGCAAACAAAAAATCATTAAAAGAACTAAAATGAAAAAAATGAATTAAAATGTTATACTAGAAAATAATGACAATGCAGAAGAAAGCACCACAGAAACAGAGAAAAAGAAAATGAGGTAGAAAAAACAAAAAGTAAACCAGCAGGCATAAATCCAACTGTAACAATAAGAGCAGTCAAAGGGTAAAAATTATCAGGACAGGAAAAAATTAAGATCCAACCAAATGCTGTCTATAAGAGACACATTTCAGAGTCCACGATACAAATAGTTGACAATAAAAGGATAGAAAAAGATATACTCCAGCACTTGGGAAGCTGAGGCTGGAGGATTGCTGTGAGTTCAAGACCAGCCTGGGCTACAAAGTGAGTTCAAGACCAGCCTGAACTGTATAGTGAAACCCTGTCTCAAAAAATAGGGCCAGGGATTTAGCTCAGTGGCCTAAGACCCCTCCTGGCAGGTGTGAGGTTGTGAGTTTGATGCCCAGTACCAAAAAAAAAAAAAAAAAAAAAAGATATGCTGTACCATGCATTGTCTTTAAAAGGTCTTACAAGATAAATAAATGAATCTGATGCTGGTAAAATAAAATGGGGGTGGACGGAAAGGGGGAAAATCGAAATGTATTAGGTACATGAACCAATTCCCTACAATGAATATAATCATTATAGACTGCAAACCTTTACTAATAAAAGTAAAAAAAAGAAAAAGAAAGAAAGAAGGTATACCATCCTATAAGAACCATTAGAAAGCTAAAGCAACTATACTAACATCAGACAAAACTGATTTTAAAACAAAAAAAATTATTACAGATAAAGAGACATTATTTACTGAGAAGATTAATGAGGAAATGAAAGTACTGAAAAATACTATAAACCAACTTGACCTAAAAGACATCTAGAAAACATTCGTCTCAACAACTGCAGAAACCACGTTCTTTTCAGTGCACAGAGCTCATTCTCCAGGAGACATGATATATAATTGTTTCAGTAAGTTAAAAAAGGTTTGAAATCATACAAACTGTGTTCTCTGACAACAATGGAATAAAATCAAAATTCTGTAATAGAAAAATTTTAGAAAGTCCATAAATAATGTGGAAATTAAACAACATCTTTCTAAACAACATATGGGTCAAAGAAGAAATCACAAGGAAAATTAGAAAGTACTATGAGATTAAGGAAAACAAAAGGTCAACATACCAAAATGTGTGGAATGCATATAAAGTTATGCATGTAAGAGAACTGGTGCTTGTAAAACATATTAAAAAGGGGTAACTGTGAAAAACAACATCAAATCTCTTGTCTTATCTTTAAGACACTTGCAAAAGAAGAGAAAAATAAATCCAAGCCAAGTAGAGGAAGGAAATCATAAAGGAAAGGATGAAAAACCAATGAACTAGAGAATAGCTAAATAATGGAGTATGATGAAACCCAGCCAAGACTAAGATACAACAAAAGAAAATTGCAGATGAACCAATATCTCTATGAAAACAGACACAAAATTCTTGACAAATATTATTAAACTAAATCCAGCACCATATAAAAGGAATTTACGCCATGACAAGATTTACCCCAGGAATGCAGGTTGGTTTAACATATGGAAAAAAACTAACGTAACACACAAAATTAATAAAGAACAAAACCCACGTGACTATCTCAATGCATGCAGAAAAAGCATTTGACAAAACAGCAAAACTTTACTTACTAGAAATAGAAAAGAATGTCTTCAATCTGGTAAAGGACATCCATTAAAAACCCACAGGAAACATTGTATTTAATGGTGGAGGTCTGGACTCTGGCCGATAAACACAGGGTAAAGTGTTCCACCTCATTAATCATCGAGGAAATGCAAATCAAAACCATGATGAGATACCACTTTGAACCTGCCAGGATGGCTATCGTAAATACATAGGTAATTAAAGTGTGGGTGAGTGTGTGGAGGATTTGGAACCCCGCATGCTGCTGACGGGAATACAAAATGATAGAGCGGCTTTGGAAAAAAAAAATCTAAAAAATCCTCAAAATGTTAAACATAAAATTGCTATATTTGAGGTAAGTACTTATAGTCAGGATTTGCAAGGGAATAGTTTTAATAGAGGACATATAATTTATAAGATTATTTTATAATATTCACCCAAGAAGTCACATGTTGGGAAGTGTAGGAGATCTGTCCACATGCTTAGAGGCCCAAAGAATCCAGCCAAAGACCTACAGCCCACAGCAATGTCCTCCATGAGTCCAGGTGGAGGCCCAGAGCCCACGACAATGTCTTACGCAAGTCTATATCAAGGATCTGCACTGGGAAGGCCCAAAGGTCAGTGGTGGAAGCTAGAAAATCTGTGCCAACAGGGTGAAGAACCTGTGCCAGCAGGCTGAGGGGTCTGCACTGGAGCCAGGAAGTGCCCTCAAGGCAAAGACCAGATCTCCCCCAAAAAGAACCCGAGCCATCCTCAGCCACAGCAAGAACCTGAGCTCCTCCTCCTCTGCCAAGACCAGCCCAGCCCCAGCAATCTTCTCTGGGAGAATCAATAACATGCATGCTTCCCTTCTTGCTCTCCTTTTATGCCATTGGCAACAACCCTTAGATGGGCCTTCCACACCTCAAACCACGATGCCTCAGTTCAGCTGGGTGTTCCCATTGAAACTGACCATTAGTTAATCTACTACAATACTCAAAAGAAATGACATCACCTGGGTCTAACAAAACCTCATGCACAAATTTTCATAACAGCATTATTCGCAATAGCCAAAAAATGGAAAGAGCACAAGTATCCATCAATGAATGAACAGATAATTAAAATGTGGTGTGCTCATACGATGGAATATTACTTGGCTACAAACAGGAATGAAGTACAAGTATAGTCCATAACATGAATGAACCTCAGAAATGTTATTCAAGGTAAAAGGTGTCAGACACAAAGAGCTGCATGTTGTATGATTTCTATGAAATGTCCAGAGTAGGTAAATCTATAGAGGCAGAAAATAGGTAGTTGCCTAAGAATAGGAGGGATGGAGTTGAAGGGAAATAGAAATTGTTAATGGATATGGGGATGAAAATGTTCTCAAATTAATCGTGGCAGTGGTGGTTGTATGACTGAATATACTAAAAATCACTGAAGTAGTCATATACCTTAAATGGGTGGCATGTATGGTATATAAACTATACCAATAAAGTTATTATTTTTAAAAATCCAAAAGCATCTAGAGAGAAAATTAAAATAAAACTAACATGAATATCTCAATACATTTTGAAAATAAGGTCTCACCATGTTGCCCAAGCTGACCTTGAACTCCTAGACTCAAACAATCCTCCTGCCTCAGTCTCTCAAGTAGCTGGGACTATACGTATGTCACCTCACTCAGCTTGAAAATTATAATTTCAATAGACGTTAACCCTAGTGAGACCATTCATGGCTTTTAGTTTCTCCTTTATGATATACTTCTGTATTTCCTAAGTTTTCTAATTGCATTTTATTTATTTATTTATTTATTTATTTATTTATTTATTGGTCTTTTTGAGACAGTATCTCACTATGCAGTTCAGGCTGGCCTTGAGCTCATTTTGTAACACAGGCTGGTCTCAAACTTCCAACAATCCTCCTGCCTCAGCCTCCCAAGTGCTGGGATTACAGGCATGCACCACTATGCCTGGTTTAATTGCATATAATCTTATAACATGAGAAACATAAATATTAGAAAATAATTTCTTATTCATCAACAAGTATTTGGTAAACACTTTTTCATAATATACAATGCTGAGACTCAAAACAGTAGAAGTCCTTCCTTTCATAAAGTTAAAAATATAAGCAAGACAGACATTAAGGTCAAGAGACTACTATAAGCTGGAGAAGGTGGCACACACATCCCTGCACTCTGTAAGGCTCTGGAAGGACGGTCGCAAGTTCAACTCCAGCCTGGGGCAACTTAGTGCCTTGGTGAGACCTTGTCTCAAAATTTTAAAATTCTTTTCAAAGTTCTGGTCCTATTTAGAAAGATGGGGGAGGGGAGGAACGCTTGAATTGGATCTTCCAGGACAAGTAGGAGTACTCCAGGGAGCTAAGGAGTAGAGGGGGACAGCGCGTTCAGAGGCTCTGACATACGAAGAAGCACCCTGGGCTGCTTGGTAGGTGTGGGATTTGTGAGATGCCCGGATGTAAAGTCTGCTAGCAGAGGCAGCGCAGGGGGAGACAGTCAGCAAGGCAGGGCTGGGCAGTCGCCCTGCTGCCCCGTGTATTCCGCAGAGGTGGCGTCCTGTTGGATTTATGTCCACGCTCCACGGAGACCAGGTGTTACCTTAGGAAGCCTCCCAGGAGGACCTTATTAAGATAAAATGGCAGCTGTGGGAGAAGCAAAAGGAGGTTCCTTTGACTTTAATTGCTCCCTAGAAGGACCTCAGCTACGAGCTCAAACTGCAAAGAGCCCAGTCCTTGGCAGAACAGCCACAGAACCCCGTGCTAAGTATTAGCCCTGCTGAGCACCCCACTCCGACTCACGTGGATCGTTAATTTGATTGCATCTTGTCCCCCTCCCCCACCCCCGGTCACAAGCACCCTGTATAATAATATAGGACTGGGCCCCTGGCTCCGTCAGCCTCCCTATTGGGAGATTTCAGATGCAGGGATTGGAGGCCAGGTTATCAGAGGTAGCAGAGCAGCCGAGCCAACGTGCTGAGGGACCAGGATTTTTCTTTCTCACAAAATAGCAGCGATATAGCATTTCTTTTCTCATAAGCAACCCTTGAACTTTGTAAGGCTGAATCTTGAATTGGACGTCCCTGGCTGAACCTGGGAGTTGGTTAAAGATGAAATAATTAGATCTTTATCTTGATTGTACAAGGTAGAAAACTAAAATTGAAGGGCAGATGTGCTGAGAAATCTAAAAGTCAGTGCTATAGGACTGAGTAAGACTTATTTTTTGTGTGTGTGTGCGTGTGTGTGTGTGTGTGTGTGTGTGAGATAGCAAATAAATGAAAGAACTGGTGAGGATACATGAGTCACTGAGGATGTTTAAAACTATTTGGCTGACCCAGGAGACAGCCAGACAGCCCAGGAGTGATTCAGCATGGGAAATTACCAGCAAGAGCGAAAGAACTGAGATAGCTCAGAGGTAGGGGAAAGTGGGGCTTTCGCTCGCTAAGAGTTTTTAAAAGATTGTCTCAGGGAATTGGTGAAGGACTGGGCTGCAGCCTACTTGCTCTGAAAGTAGCTTATAAAGTACAGTTCAGAAAGACCGGTGAGAAGCATTAGCCACTCTATTTAGTAAACCAAGATTTTCTGCAGCGAGAGGTCTCTTGCTGGGTCTTG
Source organism: Dasyprocta punctata (assembly GCA_004363535.1). Lineage (NCBI taxonomy): Eukaryota > Metazoa > Chordata > Mammalia > Rodentia > Dasyproctidae > Dasyprocta > Dasyprocta punctata. The sequence goes on along the minus strand of RJWM01003294.1, from coordinate 87,394 downwards.
CTCTGGGATTCTGTCTTCAGTGAGGAGGCAGAAACAATTTTGCTGGCACAGTGGCTTGCACCGTGCTTCCTCCTCCTGCAACCCCGCTCACTTGCCATTCGCACATCCCACTCCATCCTGCTCTTATGAAACAGCATCCTCCAAGGTGGTTTGGTGACCAGTATTGTCTTAGTCCCTTTGGGCTGCTGTAACAAAATACCTGAGATCGTGTAATTTGCAATAACAAGGATTTATTTTTCAAAGTTCTAGAGGATTGGAAGTCCAAGATCAAGGGACCTGTAGGTTCAGTGTCTCCTGAAAGCTGGGTCTTAGGCTTCAACATGGAAGCCTGAACCCCAAGTCCTCATTTGGCAGAAGGGACAGAAGAAAAAGAAAGGAGCAAACACAATTTCCAGTCAACTCTTTATAATCTCCATCAGCACGACTAAATTGCCTCCTTACAGCCCCATCTCTTACTACTGTCACACTGGTGTTAAGTCTTGCTGTATGAATCTTGGGGACACATTCAGACCACACCAAGTGCATTGGGGGTAGTGCCCATGTCCCTGCCCAGCATCTTAAATGACATCTCACCCATGTACCTGGAAATGCCATAAATATTCTTGGGGGTTTAGGTTCTCCGTGCAGGAGTTATGAATTTCAGACTCTGAACTGCAAAATCAACATGTCTCCTTTTTAGAAAGATGCAACTCTTTCTAAAGAACTCAAAGTGATTTTTTAAAAATAAATCTGCCTAATCATGCCTCCTCAAACCTCCCATAAGACAGAGAAGGAGTCGCTATCCCCTGTTAAAGGGTTACTACGTAGCAGGCATTCTTCTAAGCAATTATTAGTTGTATCAGACCAATTACATGTTGCCTATGATAACAATGAAATAAAAAGACAACAACATCTTCCATAGGACTCACGAGTTCCGTTGCTCCCAGGTAATTAAATAAAAAGAGGAGCTAGATGTGCCCACTTCAGCAACGACTGCAGAAGATGTCCCTGACCACTTAGTAGCCTGGCCACTCCCTTCCCTGTCCTTTCCTGTGAGCAGAATCTGTGTTCCCTCCTAGAGCAGCAGAACATGTGGGACAAGGTTTCATCTGCTCCCTTCCACTGAGGGTAGTGACATGCGCCCATCTTGCCCAGTTGTGAGGTCAGGGGACATCATCTAGGGCAGTGCAGCGATCTATGGTATGCATGCCGCAGCGGGCTCTTTGTATCACTTAAAGCTCTAAAAGGTTTGCCGTCACTGATCTAGGGTTTTCTTTTTAAAGGTTTTCCTTTGTAAGAAAGAGGCAGGTGTGGGTGCATGTGCGTGCGTGTGTGTGTGTGTGTGTGTGTGTGTGTCCTGTGAACCGTGGGAGACACAGGTAGGTATGAGAAGGAACATCTAACCTGAGACGTTGAAGACGTTCAAGAAGGATGTTGGAACATCAGTGGTGGGTGAACAGAAGTTCCTGACAACAGCTTTGTGTCACTGTGTCAACCCTTGAACTACCTTCCTTAGACTTCTTCACTGAGACAGAGATTTTGACTTGAAACATCTCTTAACTGGGGTTTACAGCGCTCACCCCTGTACTCTCCCCACCTGAAGGGTCCAGAACCACTCAGCTTGCACTGGCTGCCGCCAAATGAAGATTTTTCAAGAAGAGCCAGAAATCCAGATTTCATATAAAGCTTCATGTTTTATTTCACTATCTTTCATTGTTTGGGATTGAGCCTAGGGCTTGGCTCATGCTAGGAAAGTGTTCTACCACTTAACTGCAACCCCAGCCCCAAGTTTTAAACACCAGCTCAACTTAAGGAAGTGTCTGTGAGCCAAATAAAATGCATCTGCAGGCCAATTTCAACCCACAAGCTGACAATGGTCAATCCTGATCTGTCTTACAGTGGTGGTGAGAACTAAATTAAAAGACTTTCAAATAAGATGAGTGATGGTGGTAGCAAATACTCACATTGCATTTAATATGTGCCAGGCACTATTCTGATTGTTTTACTAGTTTAGTCCTCAAGTGTGAATGAACCAGGCCTCACAATACCCTTATGGGGCAGATGAAATTAATAGTTCACTTTGCAGATGCTGCAAGTGAGGGAGAGAAGCTATAGAACTTGCTCTAGAGAGGGAGGTAGGGTTCTTACAGAGAGAGGAGTAGCACTCTCAATCCACAGCTGGGCAATGTGGCTCTAGATCTCACTACTCTGGGCAATGCATTATGCATGTAAACCAGAACAAGATTCTGATCCATCCTTATGTCAATGTTTAGTTGTCCTAGTTCTCTTCCCACATCCTCTCCTATGCTTCAAGACCATTTCAGGAACAAAACTGGGGATTTCCTAATGCTAAAAAAGACAGATTTTTATTCTAATAATAATGAAAGCTGTCAGTTCAATTTGGTACCTCAAAAGCTGCTGTGATGTTCAACCAGGTGATGGTACCATAATAAAAGACTCTTGGCTGGAAGTTGGAATAGTCATGATGACATCTGTGCTTAGCTCTTGGTTTCCAAAGGTCAGGAACTGTGCTGAAGATAGTTAAATGTTAAATGTTCACAGAAGGCCAGCAACCTACCTTGGAGACTACCACATTCCCCACCATGGTTCCTGAGGGATGGAGAACAGGATAGATGGATGGATGAATGGATGAATGGGTGGGTGGATTTCCCAAAAGTGTTCACCATCTGTATGTACCAGAAGACAATGTTATTCTTCCATTATAGGATGATTTTAAAAATAAATTAGATTCACTTTAACAACTGTGGAGTCCAATCACTCTTCCTAAGCATTCTCTAAAGATAGGCTCTTATAGAAGTGATTCCAAGGAAAGAAATGCAACTCCAAAAATTCTCTTATTGATATTGATACTGTACATAAATTTCAGTATATCCAGAGGACTAACCCTTGCAGCACCATTATAAAAACTATTTCCAAAATTTGGGTAATAGAAAAATACTCATGATTCAATGAGCGAAAGGATACAAGTTTATACAGTGTGTGTAAAAATGTATTGTTTTGGTTAATTTTTTTAAAACAACAAAGGACACTGAAAATGATTCATGCAACATAGGTAAACAGGCAAACTAACATAAATGTATTGGTTACCTACAAAGTTTATAGATGCCAAGTAGTGGCAAGAGATTAAAAATATATTTCCTGCTTCCAAGATGCAAGGAGGTGAGATGCTCTTTAATAATCACATGATGAAGAAATAGGCGGCAATTATAATGTGAGCAACATCGAACACTTGGTGTAATGTGCAGAGGAGGCTGTGGTGACCTGGGCAGGCTGTGGAAAAGAGGACAACTTGGAGCAGAAGTTCACTGGGTTGTCAACAGGCCAATGGGCATTCAAGGAGGGGAGTGGGGTGCAGAGCATTGGCTGATGTAGGTATGTTTAATGTGATGCAATGGGAAAACTTCGGATGCCAGTTGTGATCTGAGCTCCATGATTTCTTCTCAATGATATGTGTTAACCACTGAGGTCTCAGGCTCTTCAACCATACCTAGGGACAACAGTACATATCACAGAATTTCCATGTGGAATATATAAGATTTCTCACAGAGGCTGATGTTCAACACATAGTAGAAGCTTGTGAAATATTACTTTGTCTGGTATCCCTTGTTGTTTTTTCCAGCCTTCCTTGTTCACTCAGTCACCCGCTTATGTTGAGCACCAGTCTCTTGCCATACAATTCTGTGTACCACTTCTGGATTCCCTTGGTAAGAAAACCATTAATAGATTCAGCCCCTCGGCCTTGGACTTCCTGAACCTTGAACCAAAATAAACCTCTTTTCCCTAAAAAGTCACCCAGCCTCAGGTATTTCATTTTAGTAATGGAATGAGCACAGCCCCCTCTAGTTGCTCTTTCAGGCTACTACTATGTCCTGAATACTTCAATATGCCTCACCAGTTCCCTTAATTCTGCCCACATTTCTGTATGTGGTCCCTTTGTTAAATTTTTGTCAGTTAAATTCCTTTAAGAATGTCATCTGCTGTTTGCAAAGGCTCTGACTGACACAAACCTTGACAAAGTCCTTACCTCCTGGCACTTACCCTCTGGCCAAGAACTACTTGCACAGACCAGCCTGGGGTGGAATGAAGGAAATAAAGCAAAGTAACAGGATAAGAAAGGCTGGGAGAGGCTGCGAGAAGAGGTGATACTTGAGCTGAGACCAAATGATGAGAGAGTCAACAGGCAAAGATCTGGGCACACCATATTTCAGGCAGAAGTGCACATGTGAAATCTCAAAGGCATGGATTTGGATGAATGAAGAGGCCAGGGGGACTGGTGGAGGTTGGTGGGCCGGTAAGAGAGTGGTAGGAATGTATTCAGAGAGGCAGGCAGGTCTGGTCAATGATAGGCATGATGGGGGACGGAAAAGGACATGGTCTTTAAGACTAAGAGTACCTGGAAGTCTTTGAAGAGCTCCAGTCAGGGGAGTAATTCAAGCCATGTTCTAAATCTATCATTTTCTACAGAGCTGGCAAGCTGGCAAGCTCATTTTATACAGAGGGCAAGAGTGAGAAGATACTGGTACAGTCCAAACTAGAGTTGCTGGTGGCTTGAACTAGAAATGGTGGCAATCCGAGTGGAGAGACTTGAAAAGAGTTGTGATCTCACACTATGACCCTGAACTGTCATCATATCCCAGTTTTTCTCGACCAGTATCCAAGGCTTCTGGAGAGTTGCAAACATTCTACAATTTTTAAATTTATACTTTCATCTTGATGATCATCTATTTCTAAAATTAGTATGTTCTGGATCATCTACAGGTTCACTTTAGAATAGTATTGTCACATAACTTCCATGGTTCCCTCTTAGTTTGCTTTCTAAAATCTCCATGGTGATGAATGTTTCCATTCTACATAATGTAATGTTTTTATTGAAATATACATACAGAAAACTACACCATGCAGAGGTGCTTATCTCAGTGTATACATGTGTGAAACCGCGGAACCAGCACATTTGAAGTCCCAATATTACCAAGGCTTCAGGAATCCCTCTCCTGCCCTTCCCAAGTCACCACCATACCCACAGATGTAACCATTACCCTGACTCCAAATGCCACTGTTCAGTTTTGCTTGGTTTTGAATTGTATATGGGTACAGAGAAGAGAGACCCACAAGATAAAGCAGAACTCTAAAAAATTCCATCTTCACATGGGATTCCCATACGAGGGACAGGCCCTCAGTCTCAGGTCATGCTTCCTGGACACTGTGATGGGGAACTGAGATTAAAGACCAAGTTATCCCCAAAGTGTGAAGCAATGTAACAAGCATATCACAGTGAGATATTTGTTTCCCCGGGCCCCCGTTAATGGCCATGGCCCTGTCCCAGCACGGCCGCATCAGCAGCACTGGGAGTCTGTAGACTGTTTACTGTGGCTGCGGCTATTCTGCAGCTACTATTTTTCCCATGCCTTAGGTGAGTCATGAGAGGTTAAGGATAAAATGGTGATGTCCTGGTTTTGCTTTTGTTTTTCTACTCCGTACTCCAGCAGTTTTCCCAAACCGAAAAGTGTTTTCATTAATCTAGCAGGAAAAGTCCAGCTTCTAACTGTATGAAGCACCTCTACACTGTCTCTGTCTCTCCCTCTCTCTCATGCTCTCTCTCTCTCTGCCCTTTGATCTCTTATTCATTATGCTGCCCAGGTCAAAACAAGGAAGCAGGCAAAAATTGGTTTGGATGTACTCTCGTGTTCATTCCATCTCCAGGGACCTCAATGCCCCCACTGGTCCCCAGGGCCCCTCACTGGAGCACACGGTCTTACTCATCACAATGTGACCCTCTTGCTTCCCATCCCCTCTTAACACTGCTTTCTGTCACATGACAATAGGTGGCAGGGGGTTCATCAGAGGGGCCCCAGTTGGTTGAGTAGAATGAACTTTGCATATGGCATCAAGAGGCTAATTCCAGCTCTAAGGTTTGGTCAGCTTAACTAGATGAAGGGACAGAAACTTGACTTAGCAAAAAATAAAACAATCCCTCAAGCCTAAAAATTAATTAGTTCCTATAGGGATGGGGTCAGCTATGGCTATGGTGAGGTCTGCAATGTCACTGGGACAAACAGTCCATCGCACGACACTGCTCCCCTTGGCTCTCCACCAATGACAGTTGACAGTCCCAAGTTTGCCTCCTGTACCCTGAGCAATCCCGGTGGAGTAGCCCATCTTCTCTTTTCCAGTGTCCTGAAGTCAGACCTTACTGGCTTTGATTGTCCTGGGAACATAAGTCCTGATGCTCCAAAAGGCTAGGCCTTGTTCAATGTTCACCCTGGAACTGGGAGAGAATCAGCTCCACCCAAAGTGGGGGGACTGGGAGTGGGACGGGCTGCTTCCCCCAGGGAAGTGAGGCAGGCAAAAATGACAGGCGTCCTCTTCAGCTGTGATGATCCGTCAGGAGAGCTTGGGCAGACCTGTCCACCTCTGGCCTGGTTCCCAATGTGTAAAATGAGAAGGATGGACCCTGCAGTGGGAGGTGCCTCCTACTGTAATTCCGCCTGAACTCTTAGGTAGTGTTTTCACCTCTCACAGCCTGCCAACACCTGAACCCAATTAAAATGGGGATCAACAGAGCTTACACTGCCTATGTAGTACGCCAAGTGGGAGGGACACATTCTACTCTAGACACAGCCCAGCATCTACTCTGTGTGATCCCTGCCCAGTGATACCATAGAAAAATAAGCCAGATGCTTGTGCCAGTGGAGAGAGGGAGATGGGATGAGAAGCAGCCATTTACTGATACATCCAACCCACAGTTACTATCCAACTCCAGGCACTACACTAGACTCTAGGAATAAACCATGGGCAAAACAGAACCTTTGTTCTCCAAAATGACAAATGAACTACTAAAGAGCAACTCAGTTTGTCAAGGACTGTGGCAGGATGATAATGCACCTCAGAAAGGAGGACTTAACCCAGTGAGAGACAAGGTTTGGAGCAAGAAATGATGAGCAGATAGACAGGGAGTTCATCTCGAAGGAGATCCTCCACAGGGCCTGGAAAAAGGAAAGAGAAGAAATTAGCCTGGTGACAAAAGTAAAGAAAAAGCATCCTGGCATGCAAATGATTAGGTCCTGCTCAGAGGTTTCAATTGGTTCCCAGTAATTGCAGGGTGGAGTCTAAATGGGGCAATAGGAAGCGGTGAGACCAGACCTGATCATGAGGGACCTCAGTGCTTCGGAGACCATGGAGGGTCACTGGAGGGCCACTGGAAGATTTTAAGCAGAGGAATAATGCAATGTCAACTATTCAGGGTGACTACCAGAATTACTAAGGGTCAGACAGACACAAGACCAGTGGTGCTGTCTTTAAGAAGACTATGATCTTACCATATAAATGGTAAAGGAGAAACACATCATGCACAGTATTTGTCTCTTACTTTCATAATGCTTGTGTGTACAAGTATTTATTCATATTTATTTTGTTCCATATAGAATATGTTGCTTAATCTTCAGAAGAATGTCTGTACCCAAGACAAACATTTCCTAAAAGCCCATCCCTGATCCAAAAATGCTTACAGGTAAACTATAAATCTCTGCTGAAAATGTGGCCACAATTCATTCTTAAGTTTTCATGCTTGATTATAAAACAATTCTAAGATCACTGCGTCCTCTGAATATTAAAAGGATTTAATAATATATCAACATTAAAGGGGCATCCCCTGGGAGTCTCTGCTGGCTGCTCAAAGATCTTCATTGAGTCTGCCTTCTATAGAAAAGGGAAAATCCTATTTTTACAGAAAATTGTTCTATACAGAGGAAACCATGGATCACTGCACACTCAGGCTTAAGGGCAGGAAATGAATCTTAACAATGTAAATTCTCAGAGCATCACATATGTGTTTGCAGATTTTGGTTTCTGGGACAAAATAGTTGACAGACATAAGGTAAAGGATGAAAGGTTTCTTTCGGCTCAGTCTTTCAGAAGTTGCAGTCCATGGTCAGTTGGCTCTGTTGCTTCCAGGCCTATAGCAAGGCATAAACATCATGGCAGAAGGGCTGGACTAGGAAGGCTGCTCACCGCATGGCAGCCAGGAAGCAGAGAAGGGGGGAGAGAGAGACAGAGACAGAAAGAGACAGAGACAGAGAGATAGAGATAGAAAGGAAGGGGTTAGGGGACAAGATACAATCCCCAAGTTTGTTTCCTAATGACTCACTCCCTCCAGCAAGGTCCCTCTCCCGTTTCATCACCTCCCAGTCATGCCATGAAATTATGATATTACAGACAGTAGTTAGATAGAAATACAGGTAGTCAGACAGGGCTGGGCCCTCCAGAGGCCAAAGCAGAAGACAACTATGGTTGGTGGCGCATCAATCACCTTGGGTGCAGAACCAAGCCTCCTCAACCCAACCCTTCCAGGAAAGTCTTGTCTGTCCCTTGTGTGCTTGCGAGCTACAGGACTTACTTCCCAATTTGATCCCCACTTAATCAATATTACCCCCAGTGACTATATTTGTAATCTTATTGACTGATTATAGTTCTGTCCCACTTTAAACCACCTCCCCCAGTGGCTTTGCTCAGTGAACACCCTTGAGAAGCGGGGTTGGCAGGCAACCCACTTTCTAGGCCCTTCTGTCCCTCTTAGACTGAAGCTTTCTTTCTCTCAATAAATTCTTCCTACTTTTTTTTTTTTTCTTTTTGGCCCCAGGGATCAAACTCACAACTTCGCACCTGCCAGACAGGTGCTTAAGCCGCTGAGCCAAACTCCTATCCGTAGGTTTGTTTTTTATTTTTTATTTTTTTTATTTATTTATTTTTTTTTTTGCGGTACCGGGGATTGAACTCACAACCTCGCGCTTGCCAGCGCAGGCACTTAAGGCACTGAGCCAAACTCCCGGCCCTGGTTTTTTGAGGCAGGGTCGCACTATGTAGCCCAAGCCGGCCTCGAACTCACTATCCGTAGGTTTTTGAGGCAGGGTCACACTGTGTAGTTCAGACCGGCCTTGTACTCGCATTTTAGCCCAAGCCGGCCTCGAACTCACAAGGCTCCTCCTACCTCAGCCTCCCGAGTGCTGGGATTAAAGGCGTGCGCCGCGCCCAGCAATTCTTCCTACTCTTAATCTCTGCTGTTTCTAGAATTGATTCCTCAATTTGAGAGAACATGTACTCAGCATTTTGGAGATCTAGCAGGTTGGGCAGGTTATATCAGTATGGAAGGCAGATGGAAGCTGAAGCCCTCATGATCTTTTCAAACGTTCCTCTCAGCACATAAGACTTTTGGGGGACAGTTTAGATCTAAACCATGACACTGTGTTTGGAGGAAATGCAGGAATGCATCTAAACAAGGGCCGCCTTGGATAGAAGAGAGGTAAGAAGGGGCACTAAGAGATTGCTGACAATGGTGCCTCTCTGATCAGCCCACAGCTCTGGCCCAGAGAATCAGTGGCTTCCAAATCTGTCCTACATCAATGAATAAATGCAAAAAGAGCACTGGTGTCTGTAGGAGTCTGACATTCTCAGTCCACAACAGGGACAACTAATTGATCCTTAATCGTGTAAGCAAACAGACAACTTTGCCAAACAGCGTACAAAATAATGGTACTTAAAAAAAAAAAAAACTTTCTATTTGGCTTTGAAATGTATTTCATATTCCCCCCCCCTTTTTTTTTTTGCAACAGCTTTAACTTTCAAGCTGTGTCACAGAAGGTCAAGTGACCATGACAGTGACAGTGACAATTTCTCTTTGGAGTCTGCTGCAGTTCTCAAAGCTCCTTCACACCCATCATCTCATCTGAGTGTCCCAATAACACAGCTCTGTGAGTGGGTTGCAAATGCCCACCTCACTGAGAAGGCACCGAGCCCCAGAGATACCACCCCGCCACTGCAACTCAGAGTCCTGAGAGCTTTTTCAGGGAAAGTGCAGAAGGAATCTGGCACTTTTTCTAAGAGAGGGCAGAAGGAGCCTCTTTTTAAAAAAAAAAAAGACCAAAACAACCGGGCTGAGAAAAATAAGCACCGACTGAAGTAGGTTGTACAGGAGGATGGGAAATTAATAACAAAGAGGCCATTTTTCACTTTTCACGTGGACTCAAAATGTGAGCTCCCTTTTTCCTCCTGTTTGGAGGAGACTCTGTTGTTTTAAAAGGCTCTTTATTCTCATTCAAAATGAGAAAATGCCTTCTGACAGCCCTGCAATTAGCAGAGCCTTCGGGTATCGATTTCCCCTGTTCTTGGGCATCAGCCGTTTTCACAGAGCTCTGTGCAGACTTCAGAAAGAAAGCCCTGGAGTTACCGAGCTGGCCTCCAGACGCACTTAGCTGTTTCCCACCTCCGTCTCTCAGTGGCTTTCCTTGGGCTTTGCTGTCCCTAGGCCAAGCAACAGCAAAGGGAAGGACAAGAGGAAAAGCCAGGGAAAGCGAAAGAAGAGGAATGAAGAGGAAGAAAACAGCTCCCTAGAGAGAAACCCAAGAAATTCCTGTGCAGAAGTCACAGTCCCCTTGAAGAAAGGAGAGAGGGTGGGGTGCACAATGCAATGACCTAGGACGGTATTGCTGGCTTACTCAGTCAGCTCCCAAATAGCCAATGAGGCCCTACTGGCCCCCGGGACTGGGAGAGACTCAGAACACTCAGACCCTGCAAGCACTGATCCGATTCCTCCTGTTATCAAGGGCACGAGATGGGTTCTAGGACACCAACTAGGAGACTGGCTTTGGTGTGTGTAAACGGCAGGAGGGAGCACTCAGGGTTAACTCCCGCGGGAGGAAGGAAGGAAGCAGGATTGAGCAGAGGACAAGGCCAAAATACGAAGCGGTCCCAAAGGAAACCTGGTCCAGACCTACAAGCAGTTCCGAAGGGAAGGCAGGTCTGAGTGGCACCCGAGGGCCTGCACACGTGTAGGGCAGTAGAGAAAGAAGACGGCCATAAAATAATAACACAAAAAAATGTACAATGGCACCGTGAGGGCTGCTACAAAGGAGAGGCCCATGGTACCAAAGAAATACCACGGAGGGCTCAACCCAACCTGGGAGGGGGTTGGATTTCAGGCAGGGAAAGGAGTAGAAAAGAAGTGGGGAAAGGGAATAAAAAGAATAAAGAAGTGTTAAGTATATGTACCTGCTCCTAAGATAAATGTAAACGGGTCAGGGATTTAGCTCAACCAAACAAGCGCCTGCCTAGCAAGTGCGAGGTCGTAAGTTTGATCCCCAGTACCAAAAAAAGATAAATGTAAACATGTATTACAAACATGCATTAATCACAGAAATTTTTCAAAGATAACTAAATGTTTGGGGCCATGATCTGACTAATCAGTTCTCTGAGCTGAAAAAGAACTTTGAAGGAAAACACACACACTAACCAATCTAGGCTTCCTTTGTGAAAAAAACAAAAAAGAAAAAAATATATAAAGCAAATATCAAAGCAAATTGTGCCAAATTTGCACATAACAGTATCAATCACTAAAAATAAAATGTAAAAAAATATTAGACGGAGTGTATTCCTACACTCATTTAGCAATGCTGCATTTGGGGGATTCCAGAAACCAAATAAAGCTGTGGAAACAGAATCAGAATAAAACATGACTCCCAGGGCAGCTGATAATTACAATGTAATGGAAGAGTTTTTTTTTATAAAAAATATTTTTTGGCAGGCAGTGAGGTAGCTCTAGTTTGTACATCTGATGATGTGGGATTTGTTGAAATAATGCAATCTGCAAAGCAGAACTCACGTACTGATATTTGTTCCTTAATTAGAAAAGATAGATGTCAGAGGAGCCGCTCCATCTGAGCTGTGTCCACACTAGTTCTCTGCTGATGCCTGGCTGGAAGCCCTTCTCGCCGGGGAACTAGGGCAGCTCCCTGGTGGGAAGAGAAGTCATCCAAAAATACTGAGTCCAGAAGCCTGTAGTTTAAGAAAAGACAGTTAAGGAAACAGGTTGTGGCATTAGACCAGGGCTTGAGTTGCTTCCTGATAATGTAAATGATGAAACGCCTCTTAAGCCTCAGTTTTCTTATCTGTAAAATGGGATAGTGATTGTAATCTAAATACTGAATATTGTAATCCAAATATTGTGATCCCCTTTCCAGTTCACCTCGCAATCTGAAAAGTTATGTTTGTAATCCCATAGAAACGTTATTGCAATTCCAATGAGTTAAATCCAGTCTACTGCCTCCAATGCAACCCACAGTGAGAGTAAACACACTAAGACGTATTTAAAGTTATGGACAGCCAAGGGGTCCTAAGTCTGTTCCAAGTGAGGATATATGGGCAAAGGCTCTGATTCGAGGCCTCATCCAGAATTTATTATCTTATGAAGAAGGGAGTGGTTCAAGGATGAGTGACAGTGAGGATGGCAGGAATTATTATGTGAGCAAGGTGAGCTAAGCTGGTCGGGTGGAGAGTAACCACCTCTGCAACATGCAAGGGGAAAGATATGCAGGACCAGTCTGCATAACTCAATCGGGGTGGCACAGGAATGAATTTAGGAGGTTGTTGCTTCAGTTTCTGATATGTAAACTTTTGTACCCTGGGAAGACATGGTCTTTTATTTTGAGACTCATACCCACTTGACACTTGGAGCTTTCTGGCTCTGCCATCCTGCTACGTTCAACCGCTCTACAGTGAACGCAATGTGAGGAAACAGGAAATTGTCAGTTGGCCTTAACGATTACTTATCAGTACCTTAGCTAGCCTAATTTGCATTGCTTAGAGCCAAGGAGATAGCATAGCCAGCTCTGTGCATATCAGTACATGGAGACAGGGCCCAGTTTAAATAATGCAGAGGTAATAGTTCTGCATTCAAGGAGAGCTGTCCACTTGGTCTTCTACAGATAGTGACACCCATCTCATAGGTTAGAAAAACTGGAATTCTAAAAGGTGAATGATTCTTTACCTTTAGAAATGAACACCACGTACAGGCATTAATTAGCACTATGCAGAAGTGTTCTGACAGCATGACTCATTTCATTCCTGCTACTATGACAAAACAACTTAGGCCAGAGTAATTTATAAACCACAGAAATGTAATGCTCACAGTTTTGGATGCTGGGAAGTCGAAGATAAAGGTGCCAGAAGACCTGGAGTTTGGAGGAGGCCTGTTGAGTCTTCAAATACCAAGCCTGGCTGGTGCCGTGGTGGGGACCAAAGCTGCTTCCCCAAGATGGTGCCCTGCTGCTGCGTTCACAAAGGGTAGAAGGACGGAAAGAGGCAACTGCTGTGTCCTTGTTTGGTGGAAGAGATGGGAGGGCTCCCTTCGATATTTTTTTTCTATTTCAATTTAAAATTTTTTTATTAGTACATGTTCACAGTCCATAATGCTTACATCCTGCATGGTGCATGCATGTGACACATCTTCATTTCCTTTGGGTGTTTTTTATGAGTCTACAATCCCATTCCTGACCTGGAGCACTTACATGTGACTTAATCACCACCAGCACCACCACCATCACGCCCCGCCCCAAGGCCTTCTCACTATCACACTGGATATTAAGCTCCAGCATATGAATTCTGGAAGGACACGCAGGCTCAGACCATAGCAGGATGTTCCCACAGGTTGCTCCCAGACTGGCTCAGCAGCGGGGACCTTTGTTAGGAATGTGGAATTCCTGCTCCCCTCCAGCTCAAACCTGCTGAGTCAGGGTCTTGCAGGAGCAGGTGGACCTGTGTGGGAAAAATTCTCCAGGCCAGTGATCCACCATCCAGTTTCCCAGGGGCTGATCCAGAGCCCCGGTATAACAGTGGAAAGCCCCAGGGAACCCCAAATGAATGGGTTATTCTAACTCCACAGCATTCTTATGGGTGCTGAAGTCAGAGAACCGCTGCTATATGCATTTTAATATTAATATAATACAGTGGGCGACATGTTGGAAGAACCTACTGGAGATGTCCACAGGTCCCTGGAGGACAGTTATGAATGGCTGCACTGCCAGTACACCAGTACTTACTGAGCATCATTTACAGGTTGAAGTTCAGACAGATACTGTTTATACTATCTTTGATCTTATAGCATCTCCTGGTAGGCAGATATTTTTATCATCACCAGGCAAACTGAGATTTAGAGATGTCAGTAACCTGCCTAAAGGATCGTGAATTAACTGGAAGGTTCTGGGGTTCCAGGATGTCACTTTTCAGAGCGCGTGCTAGTTCCATGAATCCCATATTTCCCCGAGATTGGAATGCATCTCAGCAGGAAATGTGTGGCGCTTTCACATGGTCCCGGAGATGTAGGTGGCAGGTATGGCCTTAAGCAAGACATCACATTGTGAGAAATTAGATGAAACACTGCCAAAGCTGATGTACTTTACACTGCTTGTGTAATGTTTAGAGACTCCTGGGCACTGTTCTATGTGCTTTATGAAGTAGGGAATATGATTAAACTCACTATTCCATAGGAGGAAATAGGCCCCAACTCAGTCAGCTACTAAAGGATGTGGCCCTGGAATTAGAACCCCAATAAGCAGGGACTTATCTAGAATGAAGAGCACACCCCACACCAGTGCTGGGAATCGAACCCAGGGCCTTACACCTGCTGGGTAAGCCTTGTACCAGTGAGCTACACCTCCAGCCCCCTCGAGGTTTTGAACAGTGCGTTGTGGAGCCAAAGTGGAGCCCAAGGCAAAACAAAACTGGGCACTTGTACATACACTCATCGAAATAACCTTCTGTATTTTGAACTAAGTGAGAACAACTAATAAACGCTCTACAGTCAAAAGACATGAATATGGATAAAGCCCCCTGTCATCCAATCTGTGCCCACAATTGTCAGTTCTCATCAACACAGCCAGCAGGGAGGAGGAGGTGGGGGGACCTGGGCACCTGGGGCTGATTGGAAATGAAAGTTCTCGCCACGCAACAAACAGCCTGTGACCAAACAAACAAACAAACAGCCTGTCTTCATTGAAAGTGTTGACATTTGTGCATCATGAGCTATTTTGCATTTATTTTTATTTTTAAAATACTGCATCACATTAGTATTTATTTGGATTACAAAGGCTTTTGGCCTCCTTGTGGATTTTGCTGCCAAAAGCGGGTGCCTCTCTTCCCTCACCCTATTCCTGACCCTGGTCCTGCACTGTGCAAGGACTTGAATTTTAATACTTCAAGAGGCAAAGATCTACAGCAGGCATGCCTTTTCTTGGGGTGTTGCCTTTTGATCTGGCATGAGCTTGAAAAACACGTCAGATGTGAACTTTTAGGAACCAGGCTTCCCTTTTTAAACTTTGTTTTCAGCACATGGCATCTGTTGGAAATTGTGATCTGGGAGGAAGAAAAGGGCCAGCCTCCTGCCAAATTCTGTTGCATGGGAAGATGCCAGTGGTTGGATGATGTAGAAAAGCAACATCTGGTTTCAATGCTACTTTTTTCTCCTTAAAATAAAATTCTTTCTAGAAAGTCTGCCACCTTTAATTTTTATGAGACGGTCTACAGTCTCAACATTGGTCTCAGGAAAACATGTTATATACATTTAAAAAATGTATGTTTTATTAAAGCATTTCCTTCTTATTAAAAAGATTTAGGGGACACATTTTCTAGCCTAACCAGAAGCCAGGTATGATCTGAATTAAACGAAAGAATGACAGTTCCCTGGTTTAGGTTCCCAGTTCTGATTAGGCAATGACCAAACCTACTATTCATTGTTCAATAAGTGTCACAGATTTCCTTCATCAAAATTCAGTGAGTGATTCCTTTCCGCAGAACAGGACATGCCACAGGGATCCCTCCAGCAGTCTGGTTTTAAGGGGTGTGATGAAATCAGTCACCGTTGATCTGTGGCAGCCCGTCAGAGGCTGAGGATTCTCGGCCCCAGAATTACAACCAGCAAACTAGATGCAGATGCGAAGAGGAGCAAAAATAAAGACAAAGAACCAGCTACGTGACCAATGGCAAGTAACTTAGTTTCTTTGTTTCATATATTGAGTAGGGTGATTGGTGCCTCACTTCTACTGCTGTGAGGATAAACATGAACTGTCCACTAGTGGAATAGATTTCTAGTGCCCTGCCCCCATATCCTTCCTTTCTCTTTCTATAAAAATAAAACCCTAAATTTTTATAGCTGTCCAAGATGGCTGCACAAAACAAAGACTAAATTTCTAGTTGGGTATGGTGGTGCACACCTATGATCACAGCTGTTAGGGAGGCTGAGGCAGGAAGCCGACAAGTTCAAAATCAGCCTGGGCAACTTAGTGAGATGCTCTCAAAAGGAAAACAAAAATGGCTGAGGACAGAGCTCAGTGGTAGAGTGCCCTGGGTTCAACTCCCAGTAACACACATACGCACACACACACGCACACACACACACTAAATTTCCCAGCATCCCTTGCAGTCAGATATACTCAAATGGTTCAGTTATGACCAATGAAATAAGAACAACCAGAGGTTGTACTGATGACCCAGGAGCCATCTTAGATCATCAATATAAGGACAATACCCCCGGACTGGCCGTGTAACAGGGGGCACTGGCTCCTTGACACACAGGAGGCCACCCCATCCATTGTGGACTGCATTTGCCCAGAGACTGTTTGAGTGAGAAGTAAAATTCTGTTAGCTGGGGTCTCTGTGACAGCAGATGAACCTATACCCCAGCTCTCCCATGAAATGCTTGACAAATGACTGACAGGTTACAAATGTTACCCATGATGACGATGGCCCTGGTTACGTCTGAGGGCATCAGACAACCAGGATTAAACTCAGGCTCTATGTGATTCAAAATACATTTCCTTTTCCTCCAATCTCTGGCCCAAACAATGTTCACACAACAGACACAGCTGCAAGGGGCCCCACCTGTGGTCATTCTGTGCGATTCCTTTGTGTTGGTTATGAATGCACCAGGCAGGGAGGGGAGGGAGGACGTTTCCAAGGGGCCAGTTTCCGTCTAAAGGGTCATACGGCCTCGCCATCTGCTTTCTACTGAAAACCTCCAAAAAGCAACAAGTGTCGGCATTTTCCATATTCACATCTTTTTAAAAACAAAGCACTGCGGATACACTTGAAGCTGCTGGTATCACCTAATCAATTTCCAACAAGTAAGAGCCTTCCAATGTGGCCCAGTATCCGCCCCATCGTGTGTTGACATCTTTTTTTTTTTTTTTTTTGTGCGGCACCAGGGATTGAACTCACAACCTCGCGCCTGCCAGGGCAGGCGCTTAAGGCACTGAGCCTAACTCCCGGCCCTGGATTTTTTGAGGCAGGGTCGCACTATGTAGCTCAGGCCGGCCTTGCGCTCACGTTGTAGCCCAAGCCGGCCTCGAACTCACAACGCTCCGCCTACCTCAGCCTCCCGAGTGCTGGGATTAAATGCGTGCGCCACCACGCCCGGCCGTGTTGACGTCTTAAGGTGGCCATGTATCCACTGGCAACAAACAATGTGGTTTTGGGTAAATTTTGATCCTACATATATTGATTACATACCACGTGGCTCACTTGGCAACTTGCTCATTATTAAAACACAGAGTCACCGCTACCATCCTTGGTGGTGGCTACATTTGGTGCTTACTATTCTCTGTGCTTTCTGGGTATCTGAAATGCATCAGAAGTATAATTTTAAGCTAAAAGTAAGAGAACTTAAAAGAACTACTGAGAAGCTGTTACGAGCCAGCTTCAGTGGCACATACCTGTGATTCCAGCAACGAGGAGACTGAGGCAGGGAGGTCGCTGTGAGTTGGAGGCCAGCCTTAGTGATATACTATCTCAAAAAACCAAAACCAAAACCAAAAGAAAAAAAGGAAGAAGAAACTGTTTTGACACATAGCAACACCAAAATCACTGGGGTTGGGGTGGGGGGGAGGCATGGATGGTTGTTGTCTAAACACTTTCCTCTGTGTGTCAGCAATCAACTTTGAAAAGGAGAAAAGCCCAACACTGAACTTGCCATTATATCAGCAGGCAATGTGACACTTTAAAATGCAAGTCTAAACCGGGCATGGTGGTGCATGCCTTTAATCCCAGCACTCGGGAGGCTGAGATAGGAGGAGCGTTATGAGTTTGAGGCCAGCTTGGGTTACAACGTGAGCGCAAAGCTGGCCTGAACTGCATAGTGCGACCCTGCCTCAAAAAAAAAAAAAATGGGGCTGGAAGTTTGGCTTTAAGTGCCTGCCTGGCAGGTGTGCAGTTGTGAGTTTGATGCCTGGTACTGGCAGAAAAAAAATAAATAAATAAACAAATAAAAATGTAAGTCTAACTTTCTAAAATACCCAGCAGTTTTTTCGTAAAACACTGAACTCATGGAATATCTGGTAGTTATCATCGTACCTATAAAATAATACATCTAGCAAAACTACTTTTAATTGTAGTTGTAGTTAATTTTGACAGGTGATCCATAAAACTCAAGTATATAAATATAGTTTAAGATGAAATAAATCTTTTGGGGGATCTGGAAAATAAAAATGTAGATTATTGGGTATATACATATATATATATTTTTTTGAGACAGGGTCTCACTATGTAGTTAAGGCTGGCCTTGAACATGTAACCCAGGATGGCCTCGAACTCATGGTGATTCTCCTGCCTCAGCCTCCCAAGTGCTTGGATTACAGGCATGTGCCACCACACCCATCACTCTTTTTAAGTAGGCGTTCCCCTCCCCCGCTTCATTCACATGTGGCTTATTCATGCGAAGATGCCAAATACTTCACATTTTCCTCCCACAGACAGAGTAACAATGACAGAAACTCAACTTTTTTCCCATAGAACCTGAGTCCAGAATAAGAGAAAATCAAGTCTTTGGAAATTGCCCCTTCATGCACTGCGCCCCTCCCCACCCGCTCCGCGGCCAGGTGCTCTGCGGGCCACCAGCCACCACCCCGTTGTGCCAGGAAACACCCACAGCCTTCTGTACTAAACACCCAGTGAGGCCACGGCCAGCGCACGGCGCTTTCCTTCCGGGTCACGTCTCTGGCGGGTGTTCCCTGTATTTTTATTTGGCAACCAACCATCACTCGTTGTTTTCCATATGCCATTTACATGAAATCAGTAGATTTAAGTCAGAAAATGTTCCAGGTGCAGTCGCTCTGCTAATAGGTACCAGTCTTCTCCGTAAACACAAGATCCTGAATTTGACTTTTCTGCTAAAGTAATTGCGGCCGCTTTTCTGGTTCCGCCCCTAGAGCTTGCTCATACTCTGATGGTTTTATTGGCCATTTAAGACTATGTTCTGTGAAGCTGGTGGGTGCCCTTTAAACGGTCAAGCAATTACCCCAAATAACACTGTGCTGGAAAAATATCTTTGCGTTTCTCTGTAAAAAGGGGAACATGTTGAAAAGAAAAAAGGAACTTGTAAATCCAGTGGCTCCTTAAAATCAATCAATGAGAAAGATAAATAAGCGCTTCAATACTGAACCTGAAATCAATTCAACCAGCTGAAGTTCTTTGAGGAAACTGGATCGGATCCCTTACAACAAACATCTCTCTGCCCGGCGCTGTGAATAAACATGGAAAGGTGGGAAAGAGAAGCAGTCGGAACCCTGAACTGTAGCGTCAGGTTGGGGACCTGGACGCCGTCCGAGGCACTGCTTCTGAAGGGCTGTGTGACCTGGGGCAGGTGGCCTGACCTTTCTGAGCCTTAGTTTACCCATCAGAAAAACTGGGATGATCACAACGACTACCACGTGGAGGGCTGAAACAAGGCAGTGCGCATGAGGACCTAGCACAGCACCCTGCGCACAGTGCCCCCGAGTAACTGTGAGCAAGACTGTGGCTGTGAAGAGGTGGTTGTTCCCAGAAGGCTGCTGAGACTCAAAGGTCTGGATTTCGAGCTATTTTTGCAAGCAATGAACTACTAAAAATAGGAGGCAGTGTTTACTCTCGTCGCTGCGGAGAACAGCTCTGACTTGGTATCTGACCAAGAAGATTCGGCGGCGGCGGACGGAGCAGTCTGGTAAGGGCCTCTCGCAGGAGGCCTGAGTCGCCCAGAAAACTGCAAAGACAGCAGAGGACCCAGGTGACCAGGGACCGTGAGTTGTGTGAATTCACTGACAGCCCGCGCCTCTTCTCCACCATCGCCCCCCCATATCCTGAGATGCCAGTGAGTTTCAGGGTGCCGGGCTCCCCTTCTGGCTGAAGCCCAGCCTCCCTGTAATCCCAGGTGCTGGAAACCCCCAGACTACAAGTGGTCCCCGTGAAAAAGGCCCGAGGAAGAGGTGGCCCCGAGATCTCCTGGGCCTGCCAGACACCTTCTGACCTTAGTTAGAAACTCCATCCACTTCCGGGATTTGATGTTTCATTTGTGAAAAGCCTGCCTTCTTGCCAGGATGTGGGGTGACTCACGTGGTTCCATACACACCCCCCGTCCATGGGTGTGTATGTGTGTGTTACCAGCCCCGGGGACAGTTTTCTCTCTTCCGTGTCTCCCTGGCCCACGCCCTGTGATGGCGATGCTGCGTCTGAGTCTGCGGTGGCACGCTCTTGGTGGTTGTGCAGTCACCGCTGTGTCAGCAGCTGATAAAGCCCGTCTTAGCTCCTAAAGATTTTTATTACATATTTTAAAACTTTTGTTATCTATTGTGTTGTGTATGTGTGTGAAAATGTCCTAGTAAAATCAAGAAAAAAGGAAACAGGAGGTGGGAATAAAGATTATTAACAATGTATTGGCTAAGTTTTACCCACCTACATATATACAAAAGCACTGAATACAGCATAAATCCAAGAGTTTATAAGGGACTTAAAAAGATTCTCTAAAGGCTGGGTCTTTGAAAGAACTAAGTTACTTGCAGGCATTACGACCATGTACATTTTTTAAAATCCAAAGACTCTTCAGAGAAACTACAAGAATTAGTTAAGATTTCAATAAGGTTAGAAGATACAAATGAATATCCAAAAATCACAGGGACCCCCTATACCAGCAGAAAACTAATAAAAGGTATAATTTTTTATAAAGGATTCCATTAACAATAGCAACAAAAGCTTTAGGGAACTCAGAAACAGACTTCACAGATGAAACACAAGATAGTTACAGAGTGAAATTTGATTGAAGCATATAAAAAAGCTTAATAAACAAAAGGTTATGCTATGTTCATGTGTGGGATGGGAAGGCTCAAAGATGACAATTATTTTCAAATTAATTTATAAATACAGTGTGAGTACAGTTAAAATCTGTACATCTCCCCCTGTGGCACGAGTAAAGAACCAAAAATGACCAAGATACCATAGAACAAAGAAAGACATTTTACCACACTAGGTAAGGAGGCTCATGGTAAAGCTACATTAATCACAAAAGAATGGCCCATGTGTGGATACGGGAACCACAACAGCAGAGCAGAACAAAGAGCCCCAAACAGATGTACGCTTGCAGGAAAACATGATGTGTGACAGAGCTGTCAACACTCTGTGGAAAATGAAACTCAGTCATTGGGAAAGGATCCATTATTACTGGGAAAGCAAAATAAATAAATAAAAAATAAGTAAAAGATTTTTAAAATACATGCTTTACCTCACTCACAAAATTTTTTGGGTAGTCAATTTAACAGCGAAAATAAAAATCAAAACCTAAATATTACTGAAATGTCAAGCTAGGAAAAAAAAACCATAAAAGATAATTTGATAAATCCAACAACAGTGAAATTTTAAATCCATTTTTAAAAGTGAAATGACAAACTAAAAATTAGAAGACTATTTTGGTGCATAAACCCTTTCCAATTTTTTTCCTTTTTTTTTTTTTTTTTTTTTTTTTTGAGAAAGGGTCTCACTGTGTAGTTCAAGTTGAACTTGAACTCACTATGTAGCCCAGGTAGGCCTCAAACTTGTGGCAATCCTCCTGCCTCTGCCTCCCAAATGCTGGAGTTACAGGTATGTGCCACACACCTGGCAACAAAATTTTTTCAGTGCATTAAATCCAACAAGGGCTTATTATCTAAAATATACAAAGTCCTACAAATCAATAAGCAAACATTGTCCTACAGGAAAGTGGACATGGGACAGGATCAAGGAATTCTCAGAAAAGAAACCTAAAGAAGCAAAACCAGGAAATGAAAAAGAAAAAAGATTTGTAGCCTCAGTATGTAGTTCACACTGGCCTTAAACTCACTATGAAGCTCATGCTGAACTCAAACCCATGCCGCTTACCCTGCCTCAGCCTCCTGAGTGTTGGGATTACAGGTACACACTATCATGCTGGATGGGAAATGCAAATTATAAAAATAACATGATTTCATATCCATCAGACTGGCGATGGTTAAAAGCATAATTCTAACTACTGAGGATGTGGGGAATGGAAATTCTCGTGTATAATGAGCCACAGTAAATTGGAGAAAATTTCGTACTATCTGAGAAAACTGACCATGTGCATATTGAAAAGACCCTAGCAGTTCTATTGCTAGATGTATCTCCCAGAGAAACTCATGTATCTATTCATCAGGATTCATATATAAGGATGCTTCTGATGGAATTGTATATGGGAACAAAAAACTACACACATTCTTTAACATCTACTAATAAGAGCATCAATAAAGTAAATTTGATATACTCACACTTAGAATATCCACAGCAATTAATGTGGAAGAACTCTAAAAGCACCAACATAAGAGAGTCTTGAAACACAAAGTTGAATCCTAAAGGCAAATTGCAGGAAGATAAGATGACGCTAAGGCTTTTCCTTTAATAGGAACCATCACCACCCCACCCCACCCCCACTCACCTCTGCCGCTTCTGGACCCTTTGCGTGCCGCCTCCACGTGAGGATGTGTCCCGTCCCCTCTGGCTTCCCTGTGACACCCAAACGTTTCTTCATTGTGGTCCTGGGGATCTGTGGTCCAGGGCCTTCACCCTGAGCTGCGTCTCGAGCCCTTTTTTATTTTTTTATGTTTGAGACTGGGTCTCACTACGTTGCTAAATTGCCCCAGCTGGGCTCGAATTTGTCCCCAGTCTCCCAGAGTGCTGGGACTGTAGGCCTGAGGCACGGCACACGGTCCTTAGTACTGTCTCTGACGTCCCCACCTTCAGCTTCCACTACTCTGACCTCACCGGGTGTCCCCAGGCCGGTGCCTGCACTGCCCCAGCTACACTGCCCACTCCCTGTACGCAGCAAACCCGAGCCCGTGTTAGGGCGCCAACACGTGCTGTCCTTTCCTGCCATTCCGTTTGGTATGGAAGACTCTTCTCATCGAGGCCCTCCCTCAGTACCCTGCCAACCCTTCATGTCCCCACCTCTGCACCGGCCTGAACAACGATACCTTGTTTTATCATTTCTGCACAGTCACAGAAGCCCCCAGTCTCGCCATCTATTCACGCATCTGCGTATCTCCCTGGGGAGGTAGCTCAGCGGCATAGCGCCTGCCTGGCAAGTGCAAGGCCCTAAGTTCAATTCCCAGTACCCCAAGATTAATAAATAAATAAAATATTTGTGTATCTACCCAAGAGTTTTGCCTTATTCACTACCATCTAAGGTAGAACCTTATCACATAGCGGGCCAGTCACGTAGTAGGTGCTCAAATAAATATTGATTTGTTTATGCAAGACAACTGAGTGATGGAGCGAAAGATGAACTCTTGGACAGGAAGGACAGACAATAACTTTGGGGGAGAGTTTGTCTTTAGGGAGAGGAGGTCAATAGGATGGGAAATTAGTACCAAAACCTTAAATGAATCTGTTGAAGGAAATGAAACAGCACAAACTAAATCTGGTGATGTATTCAGCCTGAGCAGGAACATCATATAAGTATTACTACGGCCTTCTCAGTGCTTGCCTGACCGAGGTGTTTCACAATAAAAACCACAATTGTTTTTTGAAAGAGAAGTTTGAAATGACAAAACTACAGGGATGGAGAATCAATAGCTTCGAGAGGTCAGGGAGGAGGGCGTGCTCTCTGTGGGCAGACCAGCTGTGTCCTGACTTCCGTGGCTGCACTCAGCCGTGAGTGACAAGATGGCACAGGACGGCACGGGCACCACGCACTGCCATCCGTGTTCTGGTTCTGTCGCATCCACTGCATAAGAGGCAACCATTGGGGGAAGGTGACTCAGGGCCTCTGTAGTATTTTTCCCATTTCCTGTGAGATCTGAAATTAACTCAAATTTTTTAATTTATTTTTTTCAAAGTTGTTACTTTTTATGAGTATATTTTTGTTTGTTTGTTTCGTTTTGTTTTTTGCGGCACCAGGATCGAACTCACAGCCTCATGCCTGCCAGACAGGCACTTAAGCCACTGAGCCAAACTCCCAGCCCTAGTTTTTTGAGGCAGGGTGGCACTGTGTAGCTCAGGCCGGCCTTGCGCTCGCGTTGTAGCCCAAGCCGGTCTCGAACTTACAAGGCTCTGCCTACCTCAGCCTCCCAAGTGCTGGGATTAAAGGTGTGCGCCACCACGCCCAGCTATGAGTATTATGTTTGCAGTACATACATAATGATCACATTCCTGGGGGAGGGGGATGGTATGTGCGTGTAACACGTCTTAATCCTTTCTCCTCCCCTTCCGCTTCCTTCATCTCTTGGTCCAGCTCCCATTTGCAAAAGAGTTACCTCTTATTTCCTAGTATCTGTCTTTAATTTTGCTCTTTCTGTTTTGAGTTTGTCCCATAAAAGAAATCCATGTGATATTGGAGCTTGAATAGCACTTTATCTCAGTTAATATTATGGTCTCAAGGTGAATCCATTTGTTAACAAATGACTCAAATTTACCCTTCTGTATAGCAGACTAGTACACCATTGTATCAAACTTCTAAAAAAAATTATAAAAGGAGAGGTGTGGTCCACCTAAGCTAATGTTTCTACTTCACGGATGAGAAAAGTGAGTATCACACACACACACACACACAAAAGCAAATTTGTAGTATGTCATGTATGGGGTTGGGCAGGGAACCTGGAGAACCTCAACTTTTCTTTGAATAATCAAATCAACAAATGCACAGGTCCCAGTGCCTTGGTGCCCCTTCCTAAGGCCGCTATGACAGTAACTTGGGGCTGCACAGCATTGCTGGGGATCCCAGATATTACAGATTAAATCAGACATTAAAACAAGCTGGGTTCAAATCCCAGCTCTGCCACAGAGTAAAGGGATAGCTTTCTACTCCAACCTCTTTTGAGGCTCAGTTTACTCCTCTGCAAAATGGGGATGATGTGATTTAATGTTAGACATGGTGTGATGGGGTTAAGCCCAATAATAGAGGTGAAGTGCTTGGTATAACACCTGGTACAGAGTCAGAGCTCAGTGGAAAAAAAGAAAGAAACACAGCCTTTTACCTATCAAAGGAGCCTACGATTCATCCCAAGAGCCCTGTTGTGCGCGATGCGGCCCAAGCGTGTACTTGGTTTTTGGGTTGGGTGACATGGGAAGGTTGTGAATTGTGAGTCCGTGGAGGGTGAGCCCAAGGCCCATGGGGCAAAGCCAGTGCTGTCACCACTACTGCCAGTGTCCTCTGCTGTTGAAAAGTGGCCGGAAGAGCCACAGTCCTACTTTTAAAAAAACAAAACAAAATCAAAAAAAGACACAAAAAGAAATTGAAGTAAAGTGAAATAGAATGGTTCATTTCATTTGTGTAACCCTGTAAACTGCAAATAAGGAATGACCACAAGTCAAATACCCAAAGAACGCAGCCCTGTTAGATTAAGCAAACACAAAGTCAAAAATAGCTGGGAGGTCCCCGAGACGACAGCAAGACTGCGTGGTGTTTGCTTAAAATTAAAAAGGAAAAGAAGATGGCACTTCATTTCTTTTGATCCTGAACCAACCGAATTTAAAACGAGTGGAACCAGATTTAATCGGAGAGAGAAGGAACGGGCTACACTTTCAGTTGGCCGAAGGAAAGCATTCCGGCTGGAGGGGCACACACAGGCATGAAATGGGAGGCTCGATTAATTTCCCAAAAGGTACATTAAAGCTGACAACAGACCCACTTGAAATTCCGAAATCTGAACAACAAAGAATGGGAGAAAGAATTGATCTTCCGGCCGAATTTATAGTGACAGGGTCTGCAACAAATCATCGGAAATACATAAATCAGGTATCTAAAAGGGGGCAAATTGAAAATGGAACTTGGTTTTAAAAACTAAATCACAACATTAGTTAAAATATGTGAAGCATTTCCTAAAGTTAACTCTCCAGCTTGGAAATCACTGAAATAAATGACTATTGTGAGAAGAGAAAGTTGAGCAGATTTTATTTTCAGTAATGAGGGAGAGTTCCAAAAGCAAAACCAACCCGGTCCCTCGCAAATGCTCTTAAATAGGCAGTGCCCATGACAAAAAAGAGCTTGTTTCATTTTGACAAGATTTTAAGTACTCTAGTAAATCTAACTGGAATACCCATCACATATTTTGCAAAAGTAATAAAGCTGAAGCAATAAAAGAAGTCTCAGTAAATCCCTACTTCCAAACTATGGCAAATAAGAAGAATCGGGACCCTGTGTTGCTGCGTGGATTATTCAATTGGAAATGTGAACACAGTGTAGTAAAACTTGCTTCAAATGCAGGTTATATAACCATAAAATTCTTGTTTAATTCTTATTTAAAACTCCAAGATCAATGACATGCAAATTCAAATCTTTCCCTGCTTGTGTTCACAAAAGCTCTGCTATTCCCTTACCAATTCCTTTTACATTGTTTCTGGTATAGTGGGTAAATATGTATTCATACTATCAACTGTCAGAACAACAGAGTTCTCTATATTTAATTTCATGTTAGCTCCCCAAGGGGAAAAAAGAATTAGATCTAAAGAAATAAGATAAGAACAACGTAAGAGTCAGAATCTTTTTTCTTATGAAAAATAAAAATGGTAAGATCCTATTAATTTCATTGGTAAACAATTAATTAAAGGATACATGGGGGAAAAAACATCTTCTAAAGTCTTCATGGATTCAAACAATTACGAGTTAGGCAGTAGAAATCTTAGGAGTTAAGAAACATCTTTGTTTCACTTTTAAGCTTTTTAACAGAATATGTAAAGAGCTGT
The DNA here is from genome assembly GCA_004363535.1 of Dasyprocta punctata. Taxonomy (NCBI): domain Eukaryota; kingdom Metazoa; phylum Chordata; class Mammalia; order Rodentia; family Dasyproctidae; genus Dasyprocta; species Dasyprocta punctata. The sequence goes on along the minus strand of RJWM01003294.1, from coordinate 60,604 downwards.
AAAAATGAAAGTACTGTAATACTGAAGGTCAGCATCAGTTGGAGGAAGAAAAAGAAATTCAGAGTTAAAACTAAAATGTTCTATCTCAACTTCCTATCTTGAAATTATCTGCATTTTCCATATATTTAAATGCATTATTAATTTAAAATCATTATCAACAGAATTCAGATTATTAAAAAAAAAAAAAGTCTGTGTGAAAATGTTGAAGTCACCGGAACTTAGAAGCCAATTTATTTTTCCCTTATTTCGAAAACAATTTATTTCCGAATTTCTAAAGCAAATAATCCCCCAGGTGCTTCCTGCCAGTGGCAAAGAATATTCTATTTAGGGACAACATCATGGAACCACAGATTTCACCTTTCTCTCTTCCTGCTGGCTTCCAGAGTGTTATTAGAAACGCTGGTTTGAAATTAAGAGTTCTGATGAGATAGGCTTCCTACCCCTGTTGATTTATTTCTTTATTTTAAAGCATAAATCTCTGTATGATAATGGAGTAGCTTATAAAGCCACAGAAATTCAGATCTTAAATGGAAATTTATTTTAGTCTTCTTTAGCTTGGGCTTTTTATTTTTCTCAATTCTGCTGATGCCCCAGCCCTATTCTGACATGACTGTGTCTTTGTTCAGGATGAGTTTGAGGGTGAGGGAGCTCAGTTTGCAAAGGGCCATTTTCCAGACAAGCAGGTCACTTGAGGAATGAAATACCTGTTGAAGTTTTGTACTTCCCCTAAAGCTGGCTGTCATCTACAGTCAGCTGGGCTGCTACGATGAGCGTGTGTAAATCTATTTAATAGCAAGCTGAGCCACCCGTTTTTTGAAACTTGACTTCTGTCTTGTTCCCTGGCTTCACCTGCCAATAGGTTTTGACTATAAAATCTTTAATTTAAAATAAGACCACATGTTCCTGTGTAGGTGGACCGCTTTAAGCCTCTGGAGCCACAAACAGATCAAATATCCCTTTGGGGGCAAGATCTAGATATAGTTGGGGTCACTTCGGTGGTGCCCACAGGCAGAGCTAATCCCTTCTCCAGAATCACCTTTCAGTGGGAGGAAATCAAGTTTTATTGTTTCTAGAACTGGCCATGCCCCTGGTATCAGAAATAGGTGCTTGGTATGAAAAGGCAGAAGGGGTGGGGGTAGAAGCCTGAGAAATCTGGGATACAAGGATAGAGCATAGGGATGATGTGCAGCTGGGAAAGGATAGTTGTGTTTAATTAATGTCTTTTCAACAAACTGAAGATGATATCATTACACATTTCTAAAATGTTTTTCTGATTTTACCAGAGGGTTTCTAAAAACAGTTCGTTTCTTGGAACCACAGACAGGCATGAAGCCATCACAGTTCTGGGTGTCTCCGGTCACGCCAGGCAGGATGTCACAGGTCCTCAGTCATCATCAGAAAGGGCCCGGCAGACCTCCTTGACTTTCATTTGAGGGCATGCAGGTGACAAACAAACAAGCTGATTTGATCTCAGTATTACATATGCTGTTGGAAAAGGAACAGTATTTTAAGGACGACTTCGAGGTGTGTTTACAATTTGAAAGGTGGTAACTTATTTAAGCCCCTGCGGTCAACGGATGCAAGATTGAGATACCTATTAACGTGTTAGAGGCACATGCCCTTAGACCCAAAAATCCACTGCTAGGAACTTATTCGACGTATTAGCATAGAACTGTGTACTGCAGCATTGCTTGTGAGAGCAGAAAACTGGGAACAACATCCAAGTCCACTGGGAGGGGCGGGAGTCGGTCATTAGAGTTGCATTCAGATGATGGAAGAGTATGCGGCTGTCGAAAAGAAACAGAAAGAGTTTTATGCTGCCATAAAGATTCGAAAGGCTACACAGAAAGGAAGGAGCCCAAGAATAAAATTAAGCAAAGTGAAAAGCAGAATAGATAGCATAAGACTGCATTTGTGCTTTAAAAAAAAAATTAAAATAGACGCTGACATTGCTTTCAAACGTGTCAAAAGAATAAAAGAGAAACATAGTTCTGCTTCTGGGGTAGAGGGAGGAGAGTTTATCAGTTTTACTGCCCCACTGTGTACCCTTCTGCACTGACTAGCGTTTTAACCATATGCATGCCACTGCTTTTGGAACACGTGAACATTTGGCGAGGAAGGAAAGGTTGCATTTATCCTGAATTTACAACCCCCCAACGGATGCTCCGTTAGGAGACGATCTGGAAGCCACCACTGCCCGGCCCCGTTCTCTTTTATAGCAGGGTAATTTCGGGCTACGTGGAGCGCTTAACCCCTTCGCAAACGAGCGGGGCTGCACCGCGGCGCTGCGCTTTCCGCTCTCCGCACCGCGCCCGCCCTGGTGCGCGGCCAGCACCGCGCGTTGACGTGGGCTCGGTCCAGTCCGCGCTGGCTGCCCCGCCGCGCCCAAGGCCTGGGAGCCGGGCAAGCGCCGAGCAGCCGCCACGCAGCAGCCGGCCGGCCGCAGACTGCGCAGGGCTTCCGCGGCGCCGATCCCGGCCGTCCGCCCGCGCCCACGGCGGCGTGCGCGCCCCAGACCCGAGCCGATCCGAGCCGGTCCCCGCCGGAGCCCGGCTCTGCAGCGGGGAGAAAGGAGAGCGTCTGTGCGGTTCCTGCACCCGCACGCACACGCACTGCTCTCCATTCGCCCTTAACCAGTTCCCAGAAATACCCGCCCGCCCCGCCTAACTCACTTGCGCCCTTGCGCATGTAAAGCAAGGTCAAGTCGCTTCCCGGTCTCTGGCGCTGAGAGAGCCTGCCGTTTTGCGCCTCCTTTAAGCAAGCATCAAAGCCCTCTCTTCTGATGCGTCATTAACCTGCTAATTAAATGTCAAGTCCTTTGGAAAAAACTTGGATTTGAAGGTCTGCTGCTTAAATAGCCTTTTTAAGTCTGAGATGTTTACTCCCCTAAACTCTGAAACGTATTTCATCACGCATTTTTTTTTTTTTTTAACAAATCGACGTTTTGCTCCAAGAGTGTTCGGAGGCTTGAATTGCACTGTCAACAAGTAAAAACTTGTCGTGCGGCCGTTGGTGTTAGGGAAGAAGCCAGTAAATTTAAAGAAAAAGCAGCTCATCGTGTTACCAGGTAATACCTCTCTTTCATAACCATCTCTAACTCGTTCTTCAAATATTTATTTATAATGTCAATGAAGACAAGTACTGTGATTTGCAATGTGCCAACCGGAAAGCTAACTTTTCAAGTCTTTTTCTGCCTGCTCCCTCTGCTTTAAAAAAAAGGAAAAAAAAAAAAAAAAGCAGCCAGAAAAATAAAATAACAGTCAAACCCAAGGTTCACTCCCAGAGTCCTTTCTGGTTACCAAATTGAGAAATGTCATTAGAAAATAGAGGGAGAAGTTCTCCTTTCTAAAAGTTTGGGTGCTAGTCTGTGTTAGTAGCTAAAACTGCATTTTCCTATATTGGAAGAAATCGAAATGCTTGCTTATTTTTGTAGAAAGTCCATGTTAACGACCCCATACTTGGTCAACCTTTCCCACTCTGGCGCTCGTGGAAGGTGCTGTTAACAGCCTTCAGAACTGAAGTTCCTTTATTTCTCCTGCCACTTGAGAAAAACGTTCGCCGCAAAGTCCTAAAACACTTAAGTTTCTACAAATCAGCTTGGAAATGTCTAAATGTATTTTCCCTAGAAAAAGTGCCAGACATCAGTTTTATCTGGCAACCATCAAAAGACATCAGACCACAAAAACTATACATTCCTGGACCTCACAAGGAGCTCGGCAGGGAAGTGCATGAGCCAGCCGGAGTGCTCAGGCTACAGGAGCTGCCCCTGCAGTCCACAGCGTGGGCAACAGCGCTGACAGCAACCACTGCTCCCGAGAACGGGCAGGAGCAACCCAAGTGGAATAGAAAACCAAAAAGGTCATGAGTAGAAATTTCAAATCTATTTTCTTATCTTTAGTTTTAAAATTACATAGCATTATTATTATTATTATTTGAGTCAGGGTCTTGCTATATATTCCAGGCTGGCCTTGAATTCACTAGGTAGCCCAGGCTGGCTGGCCTCAGACTTGTGGCGATTCTCCTGTCTCAGCCTCCTGAGTGCCAGAATTACATTATTTAACTCACTATCCACACTAAGCTCACTTTAATCAAAACAAGCAGGAAGCCCATGTAAATGACATTTTTATTTGCAACTGTATTATTTTATGAGAAAGAAATGACAGAAGATGTGGGAACTTAGGTCAAAGTAGAGCCTCCCTGAATGTCAAGTTGGAGGTAACTTCTATAACTACAGTACGTGTACTAATAATTGATGGACACTGTGACCACACAACAGGACGTGACTTCGGAACCACTGTCCATCAGATAATCGTGTATTCAACACCTCTTAGGAAGACTGTGGTGGGGACTTAGGACCTCCAGGTAGGAAGCCACACGACAAAGGGTTCAGACCAAGTGCAGGACTGGTGGTCAGAAGATGTTTGTTTTTTACTGTACTTTTCCACGCTGCTTGATCTTTGAGAGCCACACTATGTGTTTTCCCTTGGCAGAAGTTTAAGAGGTAAATCACAGCAATGCGGAGGAGGAAGGGAAGTCACAGATACGGGACGGCGGCTCCAGCAGCATCTGACCGCGGAAGCAGGGTACCTTGCTTGTTCTCTCACCCCCCAGTAGTTCCGGTCGGCAGCATCTGTGGCTTTCCCAGACTCCTCCTGGCCTTCTGCCTGCCGCTGTCACTGCCTCGGGCTGCGAGGACCGCTTTCTGGGTCACCGTCCCTCCCGTGGCTCTGGAGCTCTGACCTTCACCGACCCCTTCCAGGGGTTAGGTTAAAAGGCCAATGGCCAATTATTTTTAGAGTTGCGATGTAGGAGCATGCGCTTCTTTGTTGGGCAGTAGATCTCAGACTGCTCTGGTTTCAGTGTAGTGAAGAGTGTTCCATGCATTGGGGGATAACCTGCAGCGGCTGCGGGGATGCCAGAGCCCAGTTTTCTAAAGTGGTGAACTCACCCCTTCTGCTAATGCCGCGTGACTACGTTTCCGTCAGAGGGTGGGGACAATGACAATGTCATGTTTTTATTTTCTTATTCACACTCACAGATCCCAAGCGTTCCACCCAAAGTCCAGGGCTCGGGTTCGGAAGCCCTCATCTGGAGTCTTGTCCCATCAGCGCGGCCCCCACACAGCCAGCACCAAATCTAACGCTGTCATTTCTGTGCTCTGCCACATTCGATGCCTCCCTCCCTTCCCATGTAAAGGAAGAGCTAACCGGGCGTGGTGGCGCATGCCTTTAATCCCAGCACTCGGGAGGCCGAGGCAGGAGGATCATTGCGAGTTGGAGACCAGCCAGAACCGCATAGTGAGACCCTGTCTCAAAAAATAGGGCCAGGAGCCGGGCGTGGTGGCGCACGCCTTTAATCCCAGCACTCGGGAGGCTGAGGTAGGCGGAGCGTTGTGAGTTCGAGGCGGGCCTGGGCTACAACGCGAGCGCAAGGCCGGCCTGAGCTACATAGTGCGACCCTGCCTCAAAAAACCAGGGCTGGGAGTTTGGCTCAGTGCCTTAAGCGCCTGCCTTGGCAGGTGCGAGGTTGTGAGTTCAATCCCTGGTGCCGCAAAAAAAAAAAAAAAAAAAAAAAAAAAAAAAAAAATAGGGCCAGGGATTTAGCTCAGTGGCCTAAGCGCCTGTCTGGCAGGCACAAGGTTGTAAGTTTGATCCCTGGTACCAAAAAAAATTAAAAAATAAAAAATAAAGGAAGAACTGCCCTGTTCACACCAGCGAACGGTTTATCAGGCAGGCCAGCTCCTTCTCTAAATCGTTACATACTGCAAAGCTGTACTGAAAAAACTAAAAATTAAAGATCAATCAATCTCAGGTCAAAACCCTCTACCACCTCAGCTGGGTGTAGTGGTGCTCTTGCTATATAGAACTACATTCCCCCTTATCCCAAAACTTCACTTCCCTCAGTTTCAGCACCTGAAAATATGAAATAGAAAATTCCAACATAAAAATAATTCATATATTCATCTGTAGTCCTGGGGATTGAACCCAGAGCCTTGCACACGTTGGGCAAGTGCTCTACCACTGAGATACACACCCAATACTTTTTAAAATTATATTTCAAGACAGGGTCTCACTAAAATTGTCTAGGCTGGTCTTGATCTTGGAACCCTCCTGCCTCAGCCTTTCTGGTACCTGAGGTTACGGGGACGTGCTTATCACACCCAGCTTTTTACTGTCAGCTTTAAACAACACTGATTACAGTGTAGTTATAATCATTCTATCTTATTCATGTCAGTTTCATACTGTGCCCATTCATAAATTAAATTTTATCACAGGTATGTATGTATTAGGAAAAAATCACAGTATATGTAAGGGTCGGTGTTATTGATGGTTTTAGGGATCTACTGGGGCTGGGATGTGGTCCCCATAGCAGAGGGGGAGACCACTGTCCTATGATTGTAGTACACACGTCCCTGCTGCATAGAATCTCCTAAGGAGAGGGCAGTTTTGTTTTAACCTTCTCCAAGACCGTCCCCGTGCATGGCACTGGCAGATGTTCAGTAAATATTTGTTGAATGACTAACAGTGAAAAACTAAATAAATGAGAGAGATAAATAGAAGAAGTTGATAACACTAAAGTTTCTAATCTGGGCTGCAGTAGAAAAATGAAAACGTGGACTGAAGAAAAATAATGAAGGGTGTCCAGTAATGTTGTAGATTAAATATATTTTTGCATGTTCTGGTTTTATTCCAAGAGAGTAACTCATGAATGCAGTAGAGGATAACTGTCCTTTAAAACACAGCATTTATTCTGTTATTCTTAGTATAGAGAAATTTGCTGTAGAGGGGCAGGGTGTGATGGTACTCTCCTATAATCCCAGCACTTGGGAGGCTGAGGCAGGAGGATTGCTGAGTCCAAGGCCAGTTCAAACTACATGACAAGACCCTGCCTCAAAAAAAAAAAAAAAAAAAAAAAAAAAAAAAAAAAAAAAAAAAAAAAAAAAAAAAAAAAAAAAAAAAAAAAAAAAAAAAAAAAAAAAAAAAAAAAAAGAAAGAAAGAAAGAAAAAGAAATTTGCCATTGAAAATGACCCTAACCTAGAAACAGGCTGCATTCTAAAACAAGAGTTTAAAAATCAGTTGTCTGGAATTTGAATTTGGAAGGCAGTTGCTTTCAGAAACAAATTAAAAAGAGTGTTGAGGTCTCAATTTATCACACCAAAGACCATTAAATTGGTAATATTTCCATAAAGGCTTCGTGCTAGATTGAAAGTTGGTAAAAAATAAGACCATTCTCGTCAATGAAGCACAACAGCAAACACCGGAAGTGCGTGTACCTGTCTTTTATTTATCTGGAACAGTGACACCGTGGGGGAGGAGACAGGTTTGATTTCGGCAGCCCGGGAAGCACAGAGGGAATATGTGGAGGTCAGGAGGAACTTGCAGTCCCTTCCGAAGCTCTTGAAGTTAGGAGTCTGCTCTTTAACTCCTACCCTTTTACCTCCAGTCTCAAAACCTTCCCTTTTGGCTCACAAAGGGCTCACACAAAGGAAAGAGGTGGAGTTTTGCAGTACTTGGAAAAAAACCTCTGGGGGACAGAGGGAAAGGAGGGCAGAATTACAGAGCCTACAAGCATCCTATAAACTTTGCGTGAGGTCAAATTAGCCAAACTAGGAAGAAAAAAAAGAAGGGAGGGTGTGGATGTGGCCTGGTCTGTGTGGTGGTGATTACCACCCGCTCATCCAGTATTTTTGTTTTTCTCTCCCTGGGCACAAAAAGGATTGTGTAGCCTGGGCCCTTGATGTTTGGGTGAGACCATATTATGTCATGCTAGCCAATGAGCAGAGAGCAGTGATAGGATAAGTAAATGTGGTAAGGGATCCTCTAGTTTCTCAGAGGCTCAGTACTTAACTCGGTCAAGGATTTTTTTTTTAAAGGTGGGGTCTACTTGTATTGCCCGGGCTGACCTCAAACACTGAAGTCTCCTGCCTCAGCCTACTGAGTAGCTGAGAATGCAGGCACACAGCACCATGCCTGACTCAGTCTGGCTTCTTGAGTTACTAAGAAAAAAACCTCACTGGTGACATGTGACAGACATATATGGATATAGGAACCACTGTGATTTTAAGATATAAACCTTTGTTATTTTAAGCCACCAAGAGTTTGGGACTGTTTGTTCTGCGGCATAATCTAGCCCATTATTACTGATAAAGCTTTCATAAAAGTTGCCTCAGAGCTGAGGAGATTGACATTGAGACTCAATCTCTTAGACTGAATCTCAGGCTCTGTGAGGAATTTCTGCCTGTGCCATCTGACAGCCCTTCCCTCCTCCCTGATACTGCGTTCGTCCACTGTCTGTGGCTATAAAAGAATGTCTGAACAATGGTGATTTATAAAGAAAAGAGGTTTAGCTCACCGTTCTGGAAGTCTATGCTGCCTATATCTGCCTGGCCCCTGGTGAGGGTTTCATATTGGGAAGGGGGAAATGCATGTGTGGGGAAAGAGAGGTCACACGGTGAGACAGAGAGGAGACAAGAGACACCTGAGGACTTGGAGGAAGCTGAACTCATTTATGATCCCTCTCACAATAACTAACCAAGTACTGCAAGAGCAAGTACTGGAAAAGCATTAGTCCCTCTTAGAGACTTCACAGTCACATTGGTAATTAATTTCACTTTGAGTGTCTGTGGGAACAAACGGTGTCTAAGCCATACCAGCTATGGAGTCTGAGATGTGTCGCGTTTTAAGACAGATCCAGGATGAGCCAGGGTCAGTGGCTGTAGGAGGCTGAGGCAGGAAAGCAGTTGAGTTCAGGAGTTCAAGATCAACCTGCACAACAGAGCCAATGCCCTGTCTAAAAACCAAACCAAACACAAGCAAAAAACAGATCTAACCCAAATAGAAAAGTTGGATAGACTGGGACCAAGATTCTTTTAAATTTACCAAAGAATCTAAAAATTTCCTTAGTACATCTCAAGTCTTTTGCTTACTTTTTTTTTATATGAATTGCTTGACAGATTAAAAAAGTCAGTAACATCCCTGTCCTTTTAAGATCAATCGTACATCAGAATAATCTGTGTAAACAACCTGCAAAAACATGTCATTTATCCACCGTTTTCTGGAGCCGCAGATTGAAGATGGCTTTCAGGTCTCTTAAAAACTGAAAATTCACCCAAAGGGCTCTTATGATAACGGCCAGCACACAACCACGCCTGTTTCTCCACCACAACCAACATCTACCAGCCCAAGTCCAAACTCTGATTACAGGGCAGTGTTCAAAGATGACCCTGTAAACAAGAAATTATTCTAACTAGGATAAAAATGTAGTCAGCCACCTCTAGTTGTGAAGAACTCCAGAGTGAAGCAGGAAGATTTTTGGAGATTTGTGTGTGTGTGTGTGTGTGGTGGTGGTTGTGGTGTTTTTTGGTTTTTGGTTCCCACCACCACCACCAGAATAAATGAGAATCTGTTGTGGCAGAGAAGTAAAATCTATACAATTTAAGTCACTGCTCCTCTACCTACTCCCTCCCCAGCCGCTTTCACATCTGGGCAGATGAGGTACCACTCCAGAAGGGACCAAAAAGCAGGAAGGCTCCAAGATCTTACAGATGCAATAACTGAGGCCCTAAAAGACTGAGTGTTTGGCCCAAGATTAAACTACCAAATGGGCTCAAGCTTCCGAAGGCCTGTTCAGGGTTGCGCCCACTGCATTGTGTTTTCCTCGGTGCCAGTTACCCCATGTTGCCCAAAGCAGAAGCTGGTCTTCAGAGCTAAGCACACGTCTGTGATACCCAAACCCCCAAACTCCGGACAGATCTGAGGGTGCAGACAAGGCAAGGAAGTCATCAGTGCCCCCAACACACACACACCCCACCCCGCCCTGCACCCCCTGCGGTCTCCTGAACTCTGCTGTCCACTCTCACTTGGCCCCATTTTCCCAGGGGCCTCCCAAGGGAGGAGCCACCTCATTCAGTTACTCCCACATCTAAAGCTCTTCCCAGCTCCCCGCGGCCCCCAGAATACGTCCTAAGGCCCTGAGCAAGATCTGCACGCTCAACCTCCCCATCCCCTAGCAGTGCCTCCCATGAACCACCCCAGCCTCCACTCCAGCCCACAGCCGAGCCCTCCCTCGCCGGGCATCTGTAGGCCCCTGCCTGCCCCTTTATGCACAGACTCAGCAGCCCCTCCGTGAGGCAGGTCGGTGGCACCTTGTCCACTGGTGACGATTACTGACATTGCCACTTCACCCTACCATATGGTATTCACGCAGGTACAGCTTCTGCACAACATAGCATCCGACGATGCAGAACGTGGGCTGGAACCATGAGTGCCCGACGTAGTGGACATACTGTTATACATCTCCAAGCTTCGGTTTTATTTTAGGTAAATGGGGTAATATACACCTTGCCAGGCTGTTGTGCAGATTCAATGGAATGCCTATGTAGGACATGGGACCTATTAGATTAATACCCATGAGTCCCTCTCCCCTCCGTATCTTCCTGTAGAGAGTATAACAGCTCCCTTCATGGAAGAATATTACTCTTCTTTGTCGATCTATTGAGTAATACACCCAAATAAACACTGCCAGAAAGGAGGGAGAGAGGAAAGCAAGTGGGAAGGGAGGGAAGACAGTAACGGAATGAGAACAGCCAGAAGCAAAGGAGACCTTGATCTATCAGAGCTAAGTGTGGGTGCGAATGCTGCTGCGTGACTTTGCGAATGTCCAGTTCTTCCCAACTAATAAACTCTGAAGATACTTGCAGATAACACTGAGTAACAAGCAAAACACACTTCATCAAAAGACTGCCTGAGCGGGGCGTGGCGGCGCACACCTTTAATCCCAACACTCGGGAAGCTGAGGTAGGCAGAGCGTTGTGAGTTAGAGGTCGGCTTGGGCTACAACATGTGCACAAGGCTGGCCTGAGCTACACAGTGCGACCCTGCCTCAAAAAACTAGGGCCGGGAGTTTGGCTCTGTGGCTTAAGCGCCTGTCTGTCAGGCGCGAGGTTGTGAGTTTGATCCCCGGTGCTGCAAAAAAAAGAAAAAAGACTGCCTGATCCACAACAGAAGGGAATTAGCCCAATACAGGACTGACATAATTAAAAAAAAAAGTGTGTTGCTTAGATTGTTCATTTTTTTCTGCTCTAAACACTAGACTTAATAAATTGATTTTATTGTAGTGAGGTCTCAATCATTAAGAAGTTAGTATCTCAAGCAGTGCTGTTGTTAACCCAGCTATCCAGAAGAAAGGATCTGACTTGTAGCATCTGCCAATTTCTGTGGTGTAAATATTTACAGCATGGCTGGTGCAATCACCTAATTGGCCCATAATGAGTCAGCTCACAAAATCTCTCTAATTGTTTAATGATTGGCTCCAGGAGGCCCTCGGCTTCCCAGTGACTCTCTACCACCTCCATCTTCTCACTCTTGCCATCTCTCCAGTCACTTTATTAACATCTTTATCTTGTGCAAGACAAGGAAAATAAAATAAATAGCTAGTTTTTCTGTCAGGGGCTCTCGCAATGGAGATAAAACGGGGAGGAAGTTGAAACTATTGGCTGTATGTTTTTATGGGTTTCAATGATCCCATTCTCTCTAACCTTTATTACTAAAGATAACTGAGAGTAGATGACCTAGTCAAATGTGCAAATCGCAAAGTTTCTATCCAAATCTAATGGTCAATACCTACAACAACAGAGAAAGAAGCAATGCTAGTAAACCTAAGAAGGATTAAGATGGCATGCGCGCCTGCAACCCCAGTCATTCTGGAGGCTGAGGCAGGAAGATTGTGAGTTTGAGGCCACCCTGGAATGACACACCAAGGCTGGTGTTCAAAAAAATGAAGAAAAAAAAAAAATGGCAAAAGAGACGTTACACTGAGAAGTCAAACAACTCTAGGTAGAAAAACATGGAAAATATTTTTCTGCATGTTAAAGATCATGTAGCACTCTAAACCAAAATCTAAACAGAGAAAGGGATCACAAACTCACAGAAGGGAAAAAGCATTTAGCAAAATGTTTTTATCTTAACACTGCTGGAAACTGAGACGGTTTAGGAAAATTTATTAAGTTTTGTGATGGCTTAAAAAAAAAACAATCATTGCAACATAGCAAAGGGACTCCTTGGGTGGCTTTCATGCTTAGCCAGAAGAGGAAAGCAGCTAGCAGTGTTTCTGCGCTCTCCCTGAGACCCCAGCTTGACTTCCCTGCTCCGTATCTCAGAGGCAGAGCCAGGAGGACCACAGTAACTCATCCCAACACGGGCCCCTCCCTGCCGCAGGGCAGGGTACTTTCTATAAGTGGGAAGTACAGAGTGAGAGTTGTCTATAAAAGCAGTTTTATTTTTATTTTTATGATTCAGTAAATGCTCACTGAAGTGAGTCCCATCCTCTGACAGCCCCTGGCTGATCCAGCCACCCTTATGGATGGAGCTTGGGGAGGGGCTGGCAGGATCGTCCTGCTTCACACTGCAGCGTTAGCTGATGTAACTCTGAGCATTTGGGACGACAGGAATTTTATCCCAGCAACCAACGACTGTCACTGTTTCTTAGTGCAAAGTGAAACAACCAAAACTCAAGCCACAGAGAGGAAAAACTGGAAAAGAAAAACACGCTTATGTAAAAGTGAACCAAAGACACAGAGGGTCACTCTCATGGACAGACAAGAAGTAGAAGGCATTTTTATTTCTTCTGGAAGTACAACCCAGGGAAGAGGAGTCTCTGACACCGTAAAGGCATGCAAAATGTGCCATTTCAAAACCTTAAGAAAACCAAAGAGACCAAGAGAGTTAATCTTTTGGTACTAAAATCAATCAATTACCCAATTCTAGAAGAATATAATTCCCCTCTTTCCCTGGACAACTTTATGATCCAAAAGTGCAAAAGTAAGGCAGAAGCTGACTATGCCCGAGAGCAGACAAAAGTGAGGCTTCAGCTGAGCGCAGCAGGACATGCAGGCACGTGGGCACAGAGGCATCATGACGTCCTTCAATAGCACTAAAACAGCAAATAGATGAGAAATGTTGAGGAATTAAACTTAATGCAAAACTCTCATGTAGCTCAGGACACTGAAAGCCAGCAAAGCAGCTGATTCTTAAGGGTGGGGTGGAGGATCCCGGACCTGATTCCGAATCCACAGGAGAAAAAAAAAAAAAAAGTGATGCTAAGAGAACCATAGCAAATAGCACTGACAACTATAGCAAAGGCTGGAAGTGTGCAGCTTTTGTAAATACGAACTCTGAGATGAAGAGATCTGTGTTTGAATATTGACAGCTGCTAGTTGGCCGGGTTGTGCCTGAGTGTGCAGATCTCTTGAACTTCCCTGGGTGCGCGAGTCATCTGCAGTAAAATAAAGGAACTAAACTATGAGCTGAATAGTGGTTGCAGGCTTTAAAATCCTAGGAAGTTAAAAACTGGGGGAAGCGAATACAGGTCTCTTAGGAAGTAAAAGGCCTAAAGCAGTGATGGCGAAACTTTTAGAGCTTTCGATGGTACAGACAGCCCACTGTGGCATGCACGCCCGTTGGTTCGCCACTACCAGCTTAGAGCAGCATTCGGCCCAGCTGTTCAACACAGCCACTCACCCCCACCTGTTCTGTGCCTAAACCCACAACCCAAAAGGGCACGGCCTGAACTTGGACATTCCATCCCTCGGATTGCTTACTGGATTATGTCTCTGTCTCCTACCATCCTGACAGGGTACAATTTTGTAAAGGCAGAGAAAATCCTTTCCAAGAAAACAAACACTCCCAAACAACTGTGCCATTCTGTTACCTATTTGAATTACATAATTACTACGAAGTCAAAACCTTCATACGGACACACCAGAAAGAACTCTTGGCTCATGACAAGCCAAACTCTTTCTCCACTCTCCAAAATCCTAAAAAATTCTGTGCAGTCACCAGTGCCCACTGTAATGGTAATGAAAAGCTCCACTGTCTTTTCTCTGCTTGGAACAGGAATTCAGATCAAAATATTTTAAAGTCTGTGGGGATACAGCAAACCCTGCATATGACATTCTTCACCACTATTAACAATAATAAAGATCTTAGTAATGCCCCAGATGGCCCCGCACTGAGCATTTTTCCAGTTCTATTACGAATAATTTTGACAAGTGTGCATCTTAACGTTTCATTCCACTCCATGTAAAACCAGGCTGTCAAATGGAATCATTTAGCAGCCATCAAGTAAAAGGGTCAGCCTCTCTCTACCAATTCTCATGCCAGTTACTAGGGGACCCCCTTTCAGGAGTCGGGGTGGCATGGAGCCAGGGTGACTAGACTCTTCACAGACAACAGCATTAATTAAGGTATTTCCACTCTTCCAGTGAGGCAGCAATAAAAAGGCTTAGGATTCCTTCTATAACCTGCTCCGACTTGTTCATCTGGATCAATGCATAAATATTTCCCTCCTATAATCCTGGACTTTGCTCGTTGAGGCCTTAAAAAGATTAAATGAGATGATACATGCAAACTGCTGAGTCAGAGCCTGGTGTAATGAGGATGATCTCAATAAATAAATGTTACACATTGTAGACAAACAGACAAACCAAAAAACCCAGATTGTTTCCTGATGTCTATCAACTTAGTCCAACGGGGAGGACTGAAACATGAGGAAATCTGTTTCCTGGTCCAGTCTGGAGAAGTCTGGGCTGTTCTCTATCTGGCGAGGAGGCAGAACCTCCTGGGACCCACAGGTACACATGTCCTGCTACTGCTTCCTCCCTTCCAATAACTAGGAAACTGCAAATGTTTCAAACAAGGAGAACCAAAATACAAAAGACCTTTAAAGAAATCCTACAATGGCAGTGATCCTGTGAAAGCTTTGCCAAACACTGAACCCTAGACAAATGTGAGGGTGAGGGAGCACAGAATCTGAATATCCTAATGAAAATCACCACAGACCAGACTCTGAAAAGTCTAGCTCTTCAGATTTGAGGCTACAATAAATTCTTAGACCATGCCCGGCAGCCTGCCAATGTTTGGCTGTTCGGTTTGGATGCACGGTATGTTTTCTTTCTTCCCTTCCAGGCCCAAAACTTTTGTGATTTTCAAGTTCTCAATAAAAATACGATAAACTCTATAATGAGCAAGTTCTACTATAATTTGTAATTGAACTTTCTGTTCACTCAGAATACACACAGAATATACCAGGTTCACCTTTCTTGATGACACGTTCTAGTATTTAGCTATGGCAGGCAATTTTGAAAAGGTGGCAGAATGAATGACGTCCAGATTCCAGAAAAGATAGTACGTTCCTAACAGGAGGCTGTAGCAAAAAAAGAAAGTGGCCATAAAACTTCCCATTTTTATTTAGTATCATGTCTACTCAGCTTGTAAAAGACCAGGCGGACACACCATTTTTGTAGTTTCTAAACCACGTTTTTGGAAATAGCAAGGACCTCAAGGTTATTATGCCTATTCAACTTGTAAAAGACAAGGCCAGTTCCTGGATCATGCTTTCTAAATCGAAAAGGGTGGGCACAGCCCTTCAGTTTAGGTAATGGTGAGTTACATTCTACTTCTTGCTGAATATTTGGCTTCTGTCACTTGACAATAGGTTTTATGGTACCCCTCTATTACCAT
This sequence comes from Dasyprocta punctata, assembly GCA_004363535.1. Classification (NCBI taxonomy): domain Eukaryota; kingdom Metazoa; phylum Chordata; class Mammalia; order Rodentia; family Dasyproctidae; genus Dasyprocta; species Dasyprocta punctata. The sequence continues at coordinate 45,085 of RJWM01003294.1, read as the reverse complement.
GAAAGTGTATGTTCTCTGCAATTCAAAGTAATACATACAACTTGTAAAAGTCAGGGTTTCTTTTATTTCATACATTCTAATCAAATAGTAACAGCAGTAAATAAATGCTTTGAAAAATAGGCAGGTATTCCCCTACATCTGGAAGAAAATTAAGTCAAAAGTAATAGTAGAAGGGAGACAACTGCTGATGTCCATGGTTAGACAATTCAAGGACAACTTGGAAATTTCTAAAGTCATTTCCAAAAGATCAATGGCAACAGTTTTGGGACACAGCTACTTCGAAGGTTAAAAATGTCTATATCTACATTGGTTTCTATGAACAGGGATTGGATTGCACCTGTATAGCACGACATTCTTGTCTTTAGCCTTAAAGGAAAAGAGAAAGTCTTTTCCATTTGCACCAGTTTGAAATATTTCTGAAATAAGGCTCCCTTAAAGTAGATTACTACAGTACTCATTCACAGGAGAGTTCATACATGTAGTAAAAAGACAAATACAGGATTTCATGGTCACTTGTTTTGGTTGGTTTAGTTAATTGCATAAAATGAGGGATAAATACAAGCATAGTCTGTTTAACAAAATTCCTAGGTACACCAGAATGCAAAACATAAAACATCCTAGAACAGAATGACCGGCAGGCATTCGGAACTGAAGTCACGCCTGTGTTGGCCGGGTTTCTCTCTTCTTCAGTACTGCATGAGGAGCTCTTTGAGGAGCACTTTACTACCTGCCAGTGCTGGGAGTTTGGAGCTTAGACCTTTGACCCAGTGCAAAGGAACTTCAGGAAGGCAAGGTGTTCTAATAAAATGCTCCCTCGGCCTTTACTTCGGGACATTTTATTTTTTGAATTTAAATGGATCAACCAGTCTTGGTCAACCCCTAGGAAAGGAAGCATTACTCAGGCAGGCAGGAACTATCTAAGGGAACTTTAAATACCTAACTACCTCTTCACGCATTTAAATTAGATTGACTTCAGCTGTTCTTGGCAAGGATTCTGTGGCAGCAATCCAGAGCAGTCACTCAAGTTTTGGTTCTCTTTTACATAGCTGCATCCGGAGAGACTCTAAATGAGGCATGTTTAGAAAAAAGAGAAACACTTATACCTGGAATTTATACTCTTCCAAGTAATCTTTGAGTCTTGTTGGTAAAGGCAGTCCCCAGACGGTACCGGTGCATTTGTTAATGGTGAGCCGACAGAGATGCTGTAGGGAGGGTGCGGACGTGTACAGCGGTTTGGTCAGGTAAAGGTGAACGGTCCCGTTTCGGGGGGTTTCCGGGCCCGTCCGCTTATCCTTGCACATCTGCACATAGTAGTCAATCAGGTGAACCACGCTTTCAAACTGTTTAAGCTTGGACTTGACACATATGATAGAATCCAGTCTGAACTTCCCATCTTGGTATTCGATTCGCAGATTAGTTGGTCCAGCTGATGTTTTAACAGATATTGTTAGTAGGTAGTCTGAATGTGAACTATCTCTAATCAAGAAAGTTCCTTCTGGTGCTTCTTTTAATTTCTCTTTGGCTTCATTAACAGTCATACTTCCCCAGTACCATCCTGGGGTTTTTATTCAGAAAGAAAAAGAAAAGAGGATAGAAGTTATTACACAGATTTTTAGAACAGGGTATGTACTTGGCAGTAATTTTGCTAGCTCTAAAATAAATATGTGTGTGTATGTGCATGCGTGCGCACATGTGTATGCGTGTGTATCTGCACTTATCAGGGGCTATCACAAATACTTCTGGTAGGGATTTCAATGAAAATTTGAGACCTCTTTATTTCATGAACACAAACTGTAAGCTGGTTTCTTTCTTGTTTTTCTTTCTTTTTAAAATAACTTTCCATGGCCCTTTTTAAAATTACGTTAAGACTTCCTTCTGAGCCAAAAGAACATGTTAGGTATGACAGACACTGGCTAACAAAGCGTTCTGCTTTTATTTATTTATTCTTATTTTTGGGGGGTACCGGGGATCAAACTCACAACCTCACACTTGCCAGGCAGGCGCTTGTGCCACTGAGCTAAAGCCCCAGCCCCTAGCATTCTGCTTTTAGTACTGCTTAATTGAAACAAGGACTAAGTAAATGTGAAATACATTAGAAATTAGAAATAAAGAGTGGAAAACCCAACCCCATAAAGTAAAAGCAGAAAAGACTTTTCTGGATATTGGATGCTCCTCATACACAAAGCCCCCCCCCAATCTGCTAATGGCAGGGTCTATTTTAAAAGTACAAGGTCTCCTCCAATAGCACCTGTTAATTGCTTTGATTACAACCATCTCATCAGTCACTGAGGATGCGAAGCCCCAACTAATCATTAGTACTTCAAGTTTATAATCTTTGGTAAATGCTAGGACTTTGTCCTGATTCAAGTTCAATTGCAACAGTCGGTCTCCTCCACTTTCTCCATTTGATCAGCCTCAGCCATCGCCCTGGCCCATCCCATTTTCAAAAATGACTCAGAGACACTGTACATTCAAGAAGCTTGAACAATGTGTTTCCCCCCACATTTACCCAGCCCCACCCCCGGAAAAAAAATTACTGGGACATCGGTCATCGGCGGGTCTCCAGCTGAGGGAAAGCCCGAAGCCTGTAACCACCGAAGGCGGAAGCAACAAGGGAGGAACTTTCCCTCCCCCTCCACCCATTACTACTGAAAGTTTTACGGAGCCTCAAACGTAAGCTTTAGGATCCAGATTTGGAAAGCTCGATGATGAGCTAGGTATCTCACAAAGAGCTTTCCTTTTCGACGCTGAGCTAGGCGCAGTGCAGGGCTGCCCTTTTCACCAGCTGTCTGTCCCCGGGGCGCCACGCTCGGTGGGGGCTTCCCTGCCGGGCTGGCATCCCTTGGTCCCTGCGCTTGGCTCCAGGATCCCGGGCTGCAGTGGCGGCCCCGCCCGGGAGCAGGACGCAGCCGGGCTGCGGGGAGCGCAGCGCCCACTCGCTGCCCGTGAGCACTGCAGGAAGGGAGGCATCCGGCGCTTTCTCTAGCCTGACTTTCAGCCCAAGTGCCCACCCTTGGAAAACAGTGCAACTTACAGTGCCCTAAGAGGCAGTGTCCAAGGAGCTCCGCTCGCGCGCTGCCCTCCCCCCAAAGCCTCTGGGACCCTGCAGAAACACTTTCCTTTCCCATTTCCCACGGATCCAGGGCCGAGCGCGCGGGCATCAGGCAAGGCTCTCATGGTTCCCTGCTCTGGAGTGGGGACTGGAAGCCCGGGGCATTCCCAACCCGTTCTTGGCGCCCCACCGCCGCACCACTTCCCAGTTGCGCCTCTGAAGGGGCCCCCCTCTCTCACGCCTCGCGGCCCGTCCGCTCCCTACCTGTGTAACCGAGTTCGCGCAGGGCCTTCGCCAAACGCGCCGCCTCCGGGGACGGCTCCTCGGCCGACCCCGCGGTCCCCCACTGGCTGTGTGTCCCTTCCGCGCCATTCCGGGAGGACTCGAGGCACCGCAGGGTCATGGGAAAAAGGGTCACCGCTGCAAAGACAGGTGGCTGCCTGAGCTGGAGTCAGAGGAGCTCGCGTCCTTCCTGGAAGTCAGATGGAACCCCAAATCGAGGGTCTGCGGGGTGTCCGAAATGGTGGCGGAGCTGGAGGGGATGGGAAGCTACCGGTTCTCTCTCCCCACGTCTTGGAGGACGGATGGGAAAGTGTCCTGCCGATGCAGTCGCCCACAGATCGCCTGCGAAGAAAGTGGGGCGGGGTTCGGGTCAGTCCCAACTGGACCCCTGTAGACGGGATGGGGTGGGGAAACCGAGACGTGAAAAACCCCAGGGACTCCTCCGCCTCATCTGTGCTCCTGCACCATTTAACCCCAAGCATCCAGTTACCGCCCCGGCTCAGCACTGGAGAAAAGATGGATGAAAACCGAGCAGGCATCCAAGGCGCAAGAGTTGCGCGCTCGGGGCGGCGCGGGGAGCGGGGGAAGCTGGGGACGGGATCGGGGTGCGAGAAGTATCTTCTCGCCCAGGGCTGCAGACTGCAGCCACAAACTCACAGCCTAGGAAAATCAGAGTCACCTGCGGGTCTTGTGGGGTCAGGCCCTTGTCAAGGACAAGTTAATAAGAAAAGAACAGTAAAGCTCCCCAAACTGGCATTTCCATTCCAGCGCCGGAGGCTGCTCGCTTCCTCCCACCCCGAGGCCCGGGGCGCGATCCGGGCAGGGTGCGGGCGCCGCCGCGCGTCGAGGCGGTGGCTCCCAGACCCGGACCGCGGCTGCCGCTGTGGCCGGCGCGGGCGCTGTCGAGGAATCGGCCGGGGCGCGCAGCTCCCGCAGGAGCTCCGGACGAGGCCGGGGCCGAGCTGGGAGCAGTTAGCGCGGCGGGGCGCGCAAACGACCAACGCCGGGCTCTTACCTCGGCCCCGGCGGCCGCCGCCTCCGCGCCAGGCAGCCTCCCTGGCAGACTTGGGGGGGGAGCCAGGAGGAGCCGGGAGAGGAGGGGTGAACGCCCGAGTTTTCCCCGTTGACGTTTAATTTGGGAACGAGATGCCTGGGGATGCGAGTGGCCCTGCGCGCTGCGGAGGCGGCAGGACTTGTCTGCGCACCGGGTGGACACCGCCTCCGCCCCACCCCCAGCGCCCCGGGCTCCGACACCCCCTACCCCGGGCGGCGGCCGGGTTTCCCCCCCGGCGGCAGCGACCGAGGAGGTGGGAAAGAGGGAGGGAGGAAAGAGCGAGGGCGGAGGCAGGCTGGCGGGGTGGAGCGGGAGATCAGGTTATTAGGATTATAAATTTGAATGACCATTTAGCGGGAGGAAAAAACAAAAAACTCCGGAGACTCCCCGACGCCGAGAAGAAACCCGCGAGAGCAGGCTGTCGCTCCCGGCTGCGGGCAGAGCCGCGGCTCCAACTCCGCCCGGCGCCCCGAACTGAGGAAGCCGAGGCAGCCCGCCGCACCCCGCACCCCGCCGCCCTCCCCTCCCCCTCCCCGGGGTGGAGCCTCGGGGCTCCCCCCGCCGGTACCTGCAGCGGGTGCCCGCGCTTCGGGCTCCGGGGATCCCGAGGCTTCGCGCCTGGAGGCCCGGCGCTGGCTGGCGGCGGCGGCGGCGGGCGGGGACGCTCATGCTTCGGGGGAGCCCAAGGCCTGCAGCCGCGGCGGCGGCGAGACTTGGCAGGAGTTAAACGCCTGTCCCCGAGGCCGGGTGTGAGCGCGACTCCCCGGCCCGCCGCGCCTCCCGCGCGCCCCGCCTCCCTCCCCCGGCCGCGCTCGCTCGCGCCCCGCCCGGCGGCTGCGGAGACCGCTTTCCAGGAACTTTCCAGGAATCCGCCTCACGTGACCGCAGCCCCCGCGACCGCTTTAAAGAGGCTCGGGCGCTAATGCGCAGGCCTCCGGGGACCCGGGCTGGGAGCGCGCGGGGACCGGCAGCGGCAGTGTGCACGCCCGGGGCTCCGCCCTGCGTGACCCCACACTGCGGGGTGCTCCGGGGCCGGCGGGAGAAGTTCCCGGCCACCGCCGAAGCCTCTTGGCGGCTGCCGCTCGCCCCTACCCGTGTCGCCTGAGCACGCGGGGCCAACAGACAGCAGCCACCTCGCCCCTCCCCCGGCGGGGTGGGGGTGTCCTTCCTTGCCACCCCTCCGAGTCTCCTCCATGCGACCCTCCGGGCCGCACGGAGGTGGGGTGCAGGAGAGGGCTGAGGTCCTCGGACACCGAGCCCTCCCCCTCTGTTACATTGATCGGGTGAGGGCTGGTCACTGCCCGGCTCAGTGCCCACACCGGGGACCCCAGGGGGGTGGCAGCGACCTTCCAGCCGGGGTCCTGGGAGGCTGCGCCCGAGAGGAGAAAGGCTCCTCCTTAAGGCGCGCGGGCGCCCTCAGTCCCCTCCCCCCGGGCTCGGTTTGCCGCCCGCCGGGGCCGCCCTGCCCTGCTCCTCCCTTCCCCCTCCGCCGCGCTCTGGGGTCAGCTGCCCGGGCCCCGCCGCCCGCCCACCCGGCTCACCTGCGCCCCTGCCCTGGAGGCGCCTACCTGGGCAACGGGCACCGGCCTCGGCGCTCGGGCCCGGAGAGCGCTGGTTGCTGCGATTCCCTGCAGAAAGGACGCCTGAGGACCAAGAATTGGGATCCGGCACCTCTTCCCTTCCCGGGACCTTCACCTCTCACCCCGTAGGAAGCCACCTGGCCTTAGTGGAAATTCATCTTCCTAGCTGCACACCCGCCCCCAAAATGTGACCTACTTTAAGTGTGACCTATTTAAAAACACACACACATTAACACTCAGGGGAAAACAGGATCCAAAATTTTGATAACCATTTTTCTTTGAATTACTTGATTGCATCACTGCCCAAAAGCTTGAAAGGTCAATGGCCATTTTTAGACGAAGCAGTGGCTCTGGGGAAGTTGGGGAGGAAGGCGAGCGGGTGTGGGGAGGCGCTGCTCGCAAAGCTTGCCTGGTGCCCCCCCTGCCGGCTCTGGGAGGAAGCTTGCGCCGACTCCCAGCCTGGCTGGAGTTGGTGACCCATCTTTTTCTCAGTAATTTTCCTGCTTTTGATAGGCATGCGAGTCCGAGAAAGGGCATTTTCCCGCAAACAGAGGGCATTGTCCTTGATGGAGTCGTGTCCTTCTCATTGGAATGCCTTCCAAACTCTGTTCCATGACCTCCCAGAGAGCAGATGATGGTGTTATTAGACCTAACCTGGGAAGCTTCTAGGTATAATTGACTTTCCAGAGACGTTCTCAAAGGTCAAGGCCTGTTGTGATGGTGTGATAAGCAGGACAGGCAGAAGAAACACCTGCTGATAAATCACAAACACCACTGCTGGCCTAGTCATGGAATTCTGAGAAACAATAGCACTCAGGGCACCTAGGGAACCAATCTGTAGGTTGGCAATCATGGGCGAAACTAACCTTAACCAAGAGCATGTGGCAGAGATTCAAAGGTGGGGTGCCTACAGCTAGTAACCTCCACGCACCACAGGAGGACCTCGGTATAGGGAGGATAGCCCGGCTTGTCCCACTGGCGGACCCCTTCTGCTATCTTGCCTATTATTACCACGTTCACGTTCCACTCCAAAAAGCAATGCAATAGCTGTTTGCCTTTGTGACAGGGTTTGAATCTCTTTTCCCAATACATCATAGCATACACCTGATTTATTCTTACAACAATCTTTTAATGAGAGAAAAAATACCTCCTTTACATGTAAGCAAATTTAAACCGAAGTACGTTAAGTAGTTCTTCCTGTTCTTGTAGACAGATTGTTCTTTGGAAAACAGTAGAGGGTTTAGTGTGAACAAAGGTAACGTTTTACATGGGAAAGAGGCCTGGAGGGAAGTGGCTTTAAAATGGGTCAGTCAAATCATTGTGAGTACAGTTTCAACTAATGAGGTCTGCATGTTCTCAAAGATTATTTACTGTATTTATTATAGAGTCCAGAGATAAAGACTTGAAGGGCAAAGTTGAGTCCTTCCTGCTTTCTTTGAAAATGCTTCCAGTCAAGAAATTGGTACATTTCAGCATGTGCCTAAAATTCTAAAAATAAACACTAAGGCCTTGCTTATTATAAAATACGCACCAAAAAAAATCTATTCAGAAATAACTTTGTGAACATCATAGCAGTAAGTTCAGTAAATTCTGCCATTTTTTTTCATTTGGTTTTTCCAATTATTGCTGGGAAGATTTTTTTATCGTAAGTTCTCCTAAACCAGTTACTTCTTTGTTTTCCTCTTATTTTAAAAATCCATACTTAAAAGAGGAAAATTTGTCTGACAACACCACTAGGCAATTCTTTGTCAACATAATATTTTTAACCCAAGGTCCACAATGCTTTCAGTTCTGCCACAACCACCTAGAATTTCCCCTGCCATGTACTCGCTGTATCGTACTGTACACAGATAAGTTGTATTGTGACCCATTGATATTGAATTGACAAAAGGGCAATGGCATAATATGAAATGAATAAACAAGTAGACAATCTCTGTTTTAGTCTGGTTCAATGATGTACCGTACAAGGCACATATATTCAAACATGAGGCATTTTTGGAGGTGATTGGATCACGAGGGCACTAACCTCATCAATGGATTGATTTATTGCTGAGTTGATATTCAAGGGGACTATTAGTAGGTAGACTTAGCCAAAAGAGGCAGGTGAGTGGGGGTGTGCTGTATATTTTTTCTCGTACTTTTCCCCTGTTCTGTTTCCTGGCTGACATGAGGTGAGTTGATTTCCTCTGCAATGCCTTTTTACCATGATGTTTCTTCTGCCTTGGAACCAGCTAACCATGGACTGAAACATCTGGAACCATGAGCCAAAATAAACCTTTCCTCCTCTAAATTGTGCATATCAAGTATTCGGTCACAAGAATGAAAAGTTGACTAGTACACTCACTGTAGCAAATGGGAAATCAGAAGATAGTTATATGCCAACACCTCACACAAAGTCCACCACAAAGTAATGACACAAACTACTCAAGAAGAAATGAATGATTTGTGTAGCCTTATTTCTATTAAAGAAAAAAATGCTCTAGGTTTGGAGGAAGACCTTGTTGGTACATTCTGCTGAATCTTTAATGAAGAAATAATATTTACCCTATAGAAACTTTTCCAAAGTATCAGTAGGATCACTTAACAACTCCTGTTAGGAGATCAGCGTTATCTGAAGATCCAAGAGAGGTGAGACAAAATAAAACTACAGACCAGTATCTCTCATGAACATAGTTATGAAACATAAGCAAACAGAATGCAGAAACATATGAAAAGGATAATATATAAGGATTTCCTTGAATGTATTCCAGGAAAGGAAGATTGGTTTAGCATTCAAAATTCATCAGTGAACCCCATGATTTCAACAGACTAAAATAGTAAAATAATATAATTATCTCAATACATGCAAAAAAAGCATTTATGAAATCAACATCCACCTGTCATGAAAATATGTCAGGCATTGGGGGTGATTAGGGTGCATGCTTACTTGTTCAAGACCTGGGGTTCAACCTCTGGTTCAAAAAAAAAATGAAAAAGGAGGAGAGAGAAGGGGAAGAAAAGGCAAAAAGCAAACTAACAATAGAAGAAAAGATCCTCAATCTGATAAATCTTATTCATAAAAAGAACCTAATGAGGACAACTAGCCAGCCTTCCAGGTGTCATGAGTGACTTGGACTCCAGGAAGAGAAAGATCAGTGCCTCCCATGAACCCGCCATGCTGGGTCAGGGAAGATCCAACCAGAAGACAACTAGTCTGCCTTCCTGGTAAGTGACACAGTGGGTTCCGGAAAGAGAAAAGTCAGCGCCTCCCAAAAGCCTACCTGAGCTCAGGCTGAGAATCAAACCCATCCACCCCTACCCCATCCCCACCCCACCCCCACCATAAGCAATGTGGTGGTTCAGAGGACCAGCTAAGTTGATAGCAACTAAGGTACATAAAGCAACTAAATGCTTGTATTGTTTGGTTGATTTTGCAGGCCAGGGGCTAGCAGTCTGAGCATCTCTTGGGAGGATGACAGTATGCAATGTAGCAAATATGGGGGATTTCCTTCTATCTTGTATTGAGGCCCAATATTGTTCTCACTATTTTGCTTTATTCAATGTTCTGTTTTGAATGGTTTTGTTCTGGGTTTTTTTGTTTGTTTGTTTGTTTGATTTTGCTATACCTGATGGAATGGACAACTATTGTGAAGATAATAAGATATACTATAGTAGCTATTGTTTTCCTAGTATCCTGCTTTGAAGTTCTGTACCAATTCTACTGCTTTGTTTTGATTGACTTTGTCCTGTTTTGTTTTGTTGGATTTTACTATCTTTAAAATGAAAAAAACACTAATGATAACATCATTTTAATGGAAAAAATTAAATACTTTCCCCTTATAATTTTTGTTTTTTTAGACAGTAGCTTGCTATGTAGTTCAGTCTAACTTTGAACTCACTATGTAGCCCAGACTGGCCTTGAACTTGCAATGATCCTCCTGCCTCAGCCTCCCGAGTGCTGGGATTACAGGTGTGCACCACCATGCCTGGTTCCCACTATAAATTTGTAACCAAGCAAGAATGTCCATGTTTGCCACTTCTTCTCAATAATGTTTTAAAGATCCTAGAAATGCAATAAGACAAAAAAAAAAATTGAGTACATACATTGGAAAGGAAGGAGTAAAGTTTTCTTTAATTGCAAAGAGCATAATCTTTTACACAGAAATTTCTCAGGAATAAAAACTACAAATTAGCTACTAGAATAAATATGTGATTTTTTCCAGGTTTCAAGATACTAGGTTAATATAAAAATAATGTTTTATGTACTACAATAAATGATTGGAAATTGAATGTTAAAAACACCACTTATATGAAAAACATCAAGTACTTATATGCAGAATATATAAAGAACTTCTACAGGTCAATAATAAGAATATTTAAAAATCTAGTTTTAAAAAGTGATCACAATGTTGAAGAGATCCTTTCATCAAAGAATGTATTAAATGTAAATCAGGCGATTAAAATATGCTAACTTGAACTTAGGAAAATGTAAATTTAACCATGACAGGACACCATTGTACACCCACTAGAATATCTAAAATTAGAGTAGTATTAGCAAATCATTTGCAAGCTTGTGGGACAACTAAAATTCTTTTACATTACAGTTATAAATGGAAAGTAATAAAGTTACTTGAAAATAGTTTGACAGTTTATCATAAACATAAACTTAATCATATGAACATAACTACTCCTAAGCATTTATGCCAGAAAAATGAATTCATGTGTCCATGCAAAGACCTGTACATTAGTACTCATAACTTTTTTTATAATAGCTAAATGTTAAAAACAGTCCACATACCCTTAAACAGGACAATCAGTTGCACTGAATCCAGACTACTTGATAGCAGCCATAAAAAAGAACAAATCACTGATACATGCAACAATATTGAACTAGTCTCAGACACAATGTGGAAACTGTTAGAAGCCAGGCATATAAAAACTGCTTATTATATGATTCCATTATATGACATTCTGGAAAACAAATGAGATGTCCCCAGGAGATGAAGGGTATAAAGGACACGAGGGCACATGGACAGTTGATAAAAACATTCTATATCTTGATTAAGGTAACAGTTGCATGACAATAGACAATCAACCAAAACTCATTGGTCTATATACTGAGTAGGGGTAAATTTCTTTTTTTTTTTCTTCCTTCCTTCCTTTCCCTCTCTTTTTTTTTTTTCTTTTTTTGGTACCAGGGATCAAACTCAAAACCTTGCACTTGCCAAGCAAGTGCTGTGCCTCTGATCTATATTCCCAGCCAGTAAGTTTCATGTTAAGCAAATTGTTCCCTAATAAACCTGACTACTGAAAAAAGCAAAATTAGAAAAGAACCATCTTCGAGAATGACAAAGAATGGGTTTGAATCTGACATTAAGCAGGCTAAGAAGTTGGTGTATGTGAAGGGTTTCATAAATGGGTAACTGTGCTTGTCTCTAACCATATTTTCCCATCTATTGTGTTCATCCAGGGAAGACAAGCAAGAGAAGTAATCTCTTCCACTAACAGACCTAAACCCACCTTTCAACTTCAGGTCAGGTTATTCAAGAAACAGGAGTACAGGTTTGATGAAATTACAGCTAGGGAGGGATGCTGACATACCTTTTATACTATAAACAGATTTTGATATAGCACTCCTCAGTACTCTGAAGAGGCTGAAGTTGTTTTATAGACACTTGTTAGTGCACGATAGATCTGTAGGGGGATAGAGATGCGGGTGGAGCAAGATGCTGCAGAAACTGGATGGTTTTGCCCCAGGGGCAGACATGACTGGATGTCCATGTTGGGAAATTACTCTGGTTGTCACGGTGTGGAAAGTGAAGTTGATCAAGACAGAATTAACTGGAGGCACGTGGTCACTGAGAAAACCCCTGGCAGAGGACAAAGTCCTGTTGCGAGCAATCGGGGGTTAGAGAGGCAGCCAAGATGTAGGACCAAGCCACTGAATGAATACACGGGAGGGCTGGGGGACAAGGTGGCGCTGAGGAGTGCGCTGAGGTCCCTGACTTGGAGGAAGATGCTGTACCTGAAGAACCTGAAGAGAAAGTCAAGGTGGCCCGAGGTGTTCCCCTGTTATTCGCATGCATCTGAGTGTTTTGTCTTGGCTTTTTCCAAAGCCCTTCTCGGCCTCAGGCAGTGTGTGGAGCCCCTTCTCTCTCCTCTCACCCGAAAGTAATGATGAAAGAGTGTGTGTCCATCTCTCTCACTTAACTGGGAGCTTCTCACACTCGGGAACTGTTTCCCACATCTTCAAAGCAAATCTGAACTCCATACCGTGGCCTACCAGGTCTGCATGACCTCACCCCGTGTCCCCCTCTCCCCCACGACCCTCTCTCCCCGCTTCACCCCTCTGCTTCTGCGGGAGCCACTCCTCTACCTCCTGTACCCTGCACAATGCTAGTCCTTCTGCCTGCAGCGTTCTCGCTTCCTGAAGCCCCATACCCGAAAATCACTTAGTCATTTCTCGGTCTCAGCTAAACCATTGTTTCTTTCAAGAAACTTTCAGAGAAACGTGTAGCCGTCTCAGGAGACCACTCTAGAATATTCCCACAGCACCTCTGCTTTCAGGGAGGCTAGTACCAACCATCATATTGTAATTGTTCGCTTCCCCCATCAGCTTGTAAGTTCCAATAGAAGAGAGGTTACACCCATCTTCTTTACTCTGGCAGCAGTAGTAATAACAATGTCTTAGTCCCTGCATGCTGCTGTAACAAAATTCCTTATACTGGATCCTTTAGAAACAGTGGAAACGGATTGCTCATGGTTCTAGAGTGTTGAAAATTCAAGGTCAAAGTATTAGTAGATTCCATGCCTGGGGTGGGCTTGCTCTGTGCTTCCAAGATGGTGCCTTGTGACTGCATCCTCACAAAGCAGTAAGGCAAACAAGCTCCTATGGACCTCTTATAAGGCACTAATCCCATATATGAGGGCTCTGCCCCCGTGACCCAAACACGGCCTATAGATCACTCTCTTACAATTATTTGACCGGAAATTAGACTTCAATATATGAATTGGGAAACTGGTGAGGACACAAACATTAAGACTACAGCAAAGAATAATAATTTAAAGAGTTGCAATACTGGCTAACAATTATTAAGTATTTAATATGTGCCAGGCATCCTTCTAAATGTTTCGATGTATTAACCCATTTAGATTTCACAGTAACCCTTCCAAGCAGGTGCAGTTCTGATCTCATTTCGCAGATCAAAACACTGAAACATCAAAAGACAAACAACTTGCTGGGGGTCAACATTCTCAGAAGACTGTTGATAAACAACACATTGATCATGCACTCCCTAGTTCCTAGTATGGCACCTGTAATAGATGTTTGCTCAGTAAATGTTTGCAGAATTGATCTGAGGTGGTACCTGGGCTGGCAGCTCTGCTGGCAAAGAGTGGGCAGGTGATGCAAATGCTTATAAACATGAGCACACCATGGGCACACATGCTAGGTATACTGGGGACACCACGCAGGGAGCACTGCAGGCGGGGGTTCCTGCTTCTCAGGACAGCATTAGGGAACCATTTCATTCCCACTGGACAAAGTCTATCTACACACAATTCTACAATCCCTCACTGGCCTCCCTCTTGCACCCAGGCTGAGCTGGCCATCCTCCCAGGTGGAGGGACATCATTCTACACACTATCCTTACCTAGCCTTAGATTGGTTCTCCCTCGTGGTCACCCAAGTGACCTGAGGACTTTCTTGGCTAGCTACTAAGGCAAGGAAAAGCCCCTGACTGATAGAGGTGCCCCCCATGGGGCTGTTGGTCCCGCATGTAAGCTGTCCAGGAAAAGGTCCTCCAAGCACACCCTAGCACCAGGGGCATGGTACAGGAGTGGTTCTCAACTCGGCATGCACATAGAAATACTGTGGAGTACTCCAAGCCCTGGTGTCTAGAAGGTGTCTAGAAGGAGTTGCTGGGGTTGGGACACAGACATCAGTCTGTTTTAAGACGATTCCATGAGGCGACCCAGTGCAGAGGAACTCAGGCTTGGTCTCTCCATGTGAGACAAGCCAGGGACAGGGCTTTGAAGCAGCAGCCTGAGAGAGAACAAGCCAGTGGCTGCAACTTTGTGCAGCAAGAAGGGAAAAGTAAATCAGGCAACCAGCTAAGCAGGCAACGTGGAAGTCCTTTAGCTAAGACGCTGGATGTGTGTGGACAAAGCGGATCAGACCGGTACAAGCAAAGACGGCTGTGGAACTGAGAACTGAGCCTCAGCTTCAGGATTCCTTCATTATAATGCCTTCCCCTAACAAGATCCCTTTCCCCAAGGCAACACACAACTTATCTAAGCACATTTTGGGATGTGTGCAAACTCATACCTGCCTGTAATTAAACTCCACCCTGCCCCGAGACCCTTGTCCTGCATAATTAATGACATCCCTCTGGGACCCCATGCAAATGAAATGTATCCCTTGTTAAAGGCTACTCAGTCGATGGTGTGGCCAACCTTGCTGTCTCTTTCCTGGGACTGCCTATAGGGCACTTAGATCTGTTTCTTTTCTGTAAGAAACTTTCACTTTGTTTACTCCAGAGTTAGTCCATGTCGTGATTTCCACCTAATTTGACAAAGACCCATAATAGCCGGTGACCTCGGGACTTAGGATAGTGGATGTTTTCCATGTGGGACATGATAGATGAGCCCTGGGGAACAAGAAACCAGGTAAATCTGGTTTTTCTTTTTTCTCATTTGTTTGCCAGTCCAGATCATTGAACCCCAGGCCTTTGCACTGAGCTACATCCCCTTCTTATTTTGAGACAAGGCCTTGCTAGGTCCTTATATTGACTAGGCTTGGCTTGAACTTGCAATCCTCGTGTCTCTCTCTCACACTAAGATTACAGGTGTGTGCCATTGTGACCAGCCAGGTGTGACTTTAGTAAAGCCCAGGGGAAATGAGACAGCCCTTTGCAGCTGCCTATACTATGGCTTGTGCTTCTGGATCTAGTAACCTGATCTAGATGTTGAAGGGAAAGCGGTGTCCCCCATGAACTCCTGAGCTCTTGAAAGGACAGGACCAGTGACAGTAGGAATTGACCCTTTGCTGAAAGGTCTTTTTTTTTTTTTCCAAACAGGAGTCCAGCTGGCCTCAAGCTTGTGCGATCCTCCTGCCTTCACCTCCCAAATGCTGGAACTGCAAGTGTGCGCCAGCTCACAGGCCCTTATCCTCTAACAACACCTGGAGCTCCCGCACTTCACACATGAAACACTGCATTTGCAGGGCAATGTGGAGTGCAATGGTCTCTACCCACACCCTCCTCACACCCAAATTCTTCCTCCAGTGCCAATTTGGAGGATCTGGTTTTAAATTTGCTAAGGCCAGTGGTGGCATCCTTACACATCTTGATTTGACAGTTGGCAATAATCAGCTTTGACCTGAGTTGTCCCTCTCGGTCACCTCCCTCCTTCAACATTGCTCTGGTCCTTCTCTAAACTGAGGCGGCAAAGGGCAGAGAATACAAATGAGGATGAATAGACAAAGGCGCCAGGCAGAGTAGCCCAAGCAAAGGTAAAGATGCGATGCCAATAATTACTAGCATTGTTGCTAACATTTATCATGTGCTTTGCTCTGAGCACTGAGCCTGCGTCATTCCATTGTCCTTCCAGCCAAGCCAGTGGGGAAGGCAGTAACACCACCACTTTAAGAGGAGAGAAAACAATATTCCAAGCATGGTGCCGTGTCACATGGAGTATTGTGAACTAAATGCCTTTAAGAGGTCTCAGAAGCAGCCTCAGAAACAAAATTTTTCTCTGATCTTCTGCCTTCCTATTTCCTGTTTCCCTCTCTTCACCAAGGTAAGCAAAAAACAAACAAACAAACAAACAAAACAATCCAACAAGAATAATTAAAAAAAAAAAAAACGGAATTCTTCTTCCCCAATGTGGGTTATGGACAGTAGAATTCCTTTCTCCAAAGTCAACCGTAAACCTTTGAAATATACTCTAATTGCCCACTGTTTTTCTGTAGTATAAGACTTGGCCGTAAAGAAATGTTATGACTTACCTGGTCTGAGAGTAAATCGTAAGATCCTTCTTCCAGAAAGATCCTGCTGCTTACTAGGAGGAAGGAATGCCACACAAGTTGAGAATAATCTGAACCCACAGGGCTTGCTGGATTTCCCGTCTCGGTGTATTCCCATTACACCATACTCTTTTGTCCAACCACATCGCTCCACTGTTGTTTCCGATTCGTAAAAGCTTAAGCATAAAAACAGTTTTCCCTGGATCTTTGGGTCTTTTTTCCTGAAGGCTCCCATGTCATGTAAAACTATAATTAAGTGAATTTGTTAGATTTTTTTTTCTCTCTCTCTCTCTCTTTTTTGTTTTTCCTTTTTGAGACAGGGTCTTGCTATGCAGTTCAGGCTGGACTTGAACTCACTTTGTAGCCCAGGTTGATCTTTAACTTGCAATGATCCACCTGCTTTGGCCTCCTGAGAGCTGGGATTACAGGTAGGCTTTGCTCTGGTTAACCTCTCTTTTGTTATAAAAGCGTTGGCCATGATCCTTTGAGGAGTAACAGAAGATATCACAGCTTTCAACCTCTCAGAAGTCACACAGTAGAGCAATGCTTTAAATCTTTTATTTTATATTTTATTTTAGTTTGCAGAGGTGGGGATCAAACCCAGGGCTCCATCATGCCACAAGTGCTCTACCACTGAGCTACATCCCCAGCCCCTTTTGAGTCTGTTTAAAAGAAAAGAGAGATCAAGTGATACTCAGAGTCACCTGGAAACTTGCTAGAAATGCAAATATTCCCTGGTCAGGGTCAAATCCAGGGTGTGTGACCAGTGTGGTCACAGAGCTCTGCAGCTGAAATTTTGTCATACTTTTGAATTAGTATTTCTGAAGGAAATCTGGACACTGGAGCCAGCATGGGCCTTGAGTCACACGCGGTGCTGCCTCCGGTGGCCTCCCGAGGACCTTCCGTGCACCGGCTCCCCACCCTGCCCCAACCACTGCCACCCTTCACCACTGAGGTGGCAGCCGGCTGTGTTGATCAGAGAGGGCTGTGTCTGCCACTGCTGTGTTCCAGGACCTGGGCACAAACACAGGGAGGGTCATATTGGACGCACATCCCCAGTGCTCAGCCGGGGCCAGTGTGCCACTGTCCCTTCCCATGCTGGCCGCTCCAGCTCCATCAGGGGGCCACCTCTCAGGGGCCACTTGTCCTCCCTGATCCAGACACTGGTCATGTCCTGGTGCGAGGGTGCAATGCCCTGCGGGAGGGGCTGCCCATCTCCAGTGGATGGGGACACAGGGTCTGCGGGAAAGAGAGACTGACACCCCAGAATGGAGCACTGCATGTCCCTTTTGCACTGAGCCCAGCAAATTATGTTCCTGCCCTACCTCTGGCTGTCACAGACCGACTGAAGCGGAAGTCTCAAGCCTGTGAGTGAGTCTGATGCAATCAAAAATTGAAACCACTGAGTTACAGAGAACCTAAGAAAGCTTCAAAGAGGTGATAGAGGGTGGCCGTGGAGGGTAGCAGCTCGTGAGACAAATTAGGGCTTGGTGACCATAAGCAAGTTATGAAACTCTCCGTATCTCAGGTTCCTCATTCCCAAATTAGAGACAATTCACCCTCACAAGAATGTTGTGGGAGGTGAAATACGGCTAATGTTTAAATTTAAAAATAACTTACTGCAGTGAAAGACACATTGCCAAGAACTATAGAATAAGTGTGTTTGCAGTGAGGGGGAATGCTTCCTGTGTTTTTAGGAGGATCAAGCACAATATGTCTCTTCTTGTAATAAAGGTTTTCATCTAACCACTCACTGTAGTTTTTGATTGACTCTCATTGATCAAACATGTATGCCAATTTCTGTCAAATAAAAACACTATGGTATATCCTCAGGTATGTGATTCACTGGATTTGCCACCATGTGACTTATGACTCTGTTTCAAAGTCAGAATGACCAAGGAGAACATTTTGAATTGATTCAGGAACTTGAGGCAGCCCTATGACAGTACAAAAAAGACACTCAAGAAAGAGGACTTCCAGAGCTGCTCCAGAAAGTGACAAGGAAATGGGATATGCGTGCTGAAGGCAGAGTGGTTCGAGGGGGATTAACGGCCATGTGTCTTCTACTTCAGTAATTTTAAAAGATTTATATATTCAGCATATTTTTCGAACACACCTCATAAGATTTCGTTACCAATTATAGTGATTTATCTGTAGATTGTGCGCATGTACCACAACATCTGACCTACAGTAAACACTCAGTAAGTGCCTGTTAGGCTTCTGTTTTCATGTCTTTGTCTTCTGAAAAGCAGCAGGATAGCAGTCTTCCTGCCAAACCAAGGCTTCATTTTTCCTTCTAGCCAGCTCCTTGGTCCTCCTCCTCAGATCCTGTGAGTATTACACTTAAATACACCATCAAATCCAATTCTACCCTAAACACACTTCCTTCACTACCATTTCCTTTATATCCTGTCTTACTGGAGTCTCCAGCCAGGAGCTTCCTGGATGACTGTTCCAGGGATCTCATTCATTCATTCATTCATTCGAAGAATTACTCTTGGAAATACCTCTCCACCTCTTGCTAATTTCAATAGATCAGTTCAACGAATGTCCCTGGAACTGCCACCAACACTTTCCCGTCTGGCACTGAAGGTCTGTCTGCAGGAGATGGTTCTGTGCCCTGCCCAGATGGCCAGGTTGGTAGTGAAGGGGAATTAAAATTTTTAAATGAAGCCTGCCAAGGATGCCCACCAGGACCAGGTGGACATGTCCATGTCCAGAAAATCCTGATGACAGAACATTCCTTCCTTTGTGTAAGCTTATCTAACAGATGGCCTGAAAGTGTAACTTACAGTGTAACCCCTGTCTTTATTGCCTTTGTATAGCTGATGACCTTGCAATGTAACCTGAGATGTAACAAAACATTCCTTCCTTTGTATAACTGATGGCCTTGTGATATAATCTGAAATGTTTAAACTCCCTTAGCAACCCAAGATGTCATCCAACCCTCCAATCATAATGTGCCAAATCTACTTTTGTACTCCTTGCTTGCTTTCTCCATAAAGGCCCCAGAAACTCGCTGGGCAGGGCTGACTCTTTGGGAGAGGAATTCCAGTCAAGCCACTAGTGTAATAAACTGCCTCCTTAACCCTCCTTGGTGCTCTTTCTTCCTGTGTTTGGTCTGTTTCCCGTGAGAATTAGGGCCATCCCACAGCTGTTGAGAGTGTTGGCTGCTATAGGCTTACAGGCCTCCCTTCTCTAGAGTCATCCTTGGCCCATGGAAGCTGCCTGGCCCAGCAAAGGTTACTGTGTTCCCAGGGGCAGCCCACAGCTGGTAGCTGACATGGGGTACCAAAGTCCATATCCCACAGCTGCTCCATGGCTGACCACTCCCAAAATGCCAGCCCACTTCAGCAGCAACTGAAAGACGCTGGTCAACAAGTACTCTGAGCAGTACCTGTGCATGCTCAGTGTCAACCCGCCTTTGCATAAAACATACGAGCCAGAGATGGGACAGGACAGTGACCCTGTGATCATCAGGATACCAAGCACTTCTAGAAAGCGAGGAGGACCTGACAGTTACAGATGACCGCAAGTGCATGACCGTGGAGAGCTGGGAAGGGGACGGGCTTCCGTGTGGACACAGGAGTGAGAATAAGGGGCATGGTGGACCCTGTGGGCGGAGGGTGACAAGCTGCATGAAGGATGAGAGGGCAGGTCGTAGTTTGCAGGCAAGGACCCAAGCAGGTGCACTGGGGCTCAGGCAGGTGGCCTGGGAGTGAAGGAACAAGTGGCAGGGATGTGTGGCCAGGATCCCTCTCCTGAATGGCATGGGAGAAATATCTAACCATCTCAAGGTGTGCTGTGTTAGCAGACAGAGTCTGTCTCTTAACTTTGATTCTCCCTTTTCTTAAAGTCACTTAAGAGGGATTTCTGTTAGGGGCAGGGAACTCATCCCCTTTGCTTAAACCAGAACAATTTTGTGCTATAGTGAGATGTTTCTGACACCACTTTCAGCACCAAATGTGGAGTTTTTAAATTCAGAGGGTCCCATGGCTGACCCCCTTTGGCCCAATAATTCACTAGAACTTTTTACACAACTCAGGAAGGTGTCAAAGTTCTTATTCTAAAAGGACAAAACTATAACAATTTAGAGATCTTAACTGGTTTTATTTTTTATTCTAGAATCAAGCAACATTTCATTCCATAGTAGGAGTGTTTTGAAGGGTTAACCAGAAGGGCTTGGTTTAATAAAGAAGAACTAAAATGAACAGAAACTAAGAACAAAATGTGACCTGGTCATTGCAAAGTTACTTCCATTGTAAAGTATGGGACAGGGAGGCAGAACAAGAGAAAAAAAACTGACTGGTTAACATTGGGTTACTTTGGGTTGCCTTTTTTTTGTGTGTGAGCCTTAAGGCAGAGTAAGCTTCATTATCATGTCAATTGAAACTGGCCTGTTTGGGGCATTCAGTGTTATCATCTCTCTACCAATTTCTCAGAAAGTCAGATAACAGTTTGTTTCCATTTAGTGATGTTTAACTTTAGCATAGTGCAGGAGCCTCATCCAAAACAACGGCCTGTACAATAATTTTTACTTAATCCTACTAGTTGATTGTGAAGGTTCCAAATAAACAGCCAGCTAAGGAGGCACAGTGGTGCATGCCTATAATCCCAGCACTCACGAGGCTGAGGCAGGAGGATTGCTTCAAGTTTGAGGCCAGCCTGGGCTGTATAGTGAGTTCTTGAGGCCAGCCTGGGCTGCATAGTGAGTTCAAGACCAGCCTAAATTACACAATGAGACCCTGTCTCAAAAAAACAAAACGAAAAGGAAAGGGCACAATGTTTGCGTATGATCTACACAAATCCTCCATACACTTTGTCATCGCTGGATTACCTCCAGCACCTAAGACAATATAATGCTGTGTAAACAGTTGTTATCCTGGACTGTTTAAGGAAAATGACAAGAAAAAAATCTGCACCTGCTCAGTAAGATGCAATTTTTGCATTTGAGCATTTTCAATCCGCAGTTGGATGAATCAGCAGATGTGCAATTTGCAGATGCAAAGCCCCAGTCTGTTTGCCCAGCTTCTGCCTTGCCCTATTCTGCTTCACCTCTACACTTAAAATTTTTACCTGAATCTAGACACAGAGGCCAGTAACTCCAACTACTTAGAAGGCTGAGTCAGGAAAATCAAAGTCAAAAGCCAGTCTGGGCAATTTATTGAGACACTGTCTCAAAATAAAAAGCAAAAAGACCAAGGGGGTAGTTTAGTGCAGAGAGCCTGAATTGAATCTCCTTTTTTACCACTCCAGGCATGGTGGCACACGCCTTTAATCCCAGCACTGGGGAGGCTGAGGTAGGAGGAGCGTTGTGAGTTTGAGGCTGGCTTGGGCTACAATGTGAGCGCAAGGCCAGCCTGAGCTACATAGTGCAACCCTGCCTCAAAAAAACCAGGGCTGGGTGTTTGGCTCAGTGGCTTAAGCGCCTCCCCTAGCAGGTGTGAGGTTGTGAGTTCAATCCCCAGTACCGCAAATAAATAAATAAATAAAAATAAATCTCCTTTTTTTGTATTTGAAAGCTGTCCCTCAATAGAAGACCTGCACACAATCCCCTCTCCAGTTCTACTTCTGAGAGGCCCAACCTAAAACACATCTGGAACTTTCCCCACAGGGACTCGTGGGTCCTTTATGCTTCCCCTCTGAGAGTTTTTTGAGATCCAACCCACAGCTAATTTGCCTATTCTTTCCTGGGACACCTACCATGATAGCCTTGCACGTGTAAGATTCTCATTAAATTTTACGGAATGAGTAGCGTATTTTGAAATCATTTGCACAGTGAGGCAAGGTTAAATTAATGATTCCATTTCTCAAATTCTCACTGGGTCCTCCTTTTCCTCCCAAGTCTGGCACAGGGACAGGTCAGTTCCTTATTGGGAGAACGAAGGCCTAGGGCTTCCAGATCCCAAGACCAGGCACGATGGGTTCATGCTGGCCCCAGCCGATCCTGCTTGTTCCAAGTACAGAAGCTGGGCATTACCTCCAGGACTTTTGTACTTTTCAACTTCTTGGCCTGATCAAGTTCAACACTCCCCAAGAGTAAACAAATGTGGCAAAGATAAAACAAATCTTTTTTTCTAATTGAATTGGTTCATTCCTTGTGTGGGTTCAGATGGGGGAGAGTCAGAATGTTTTGATTAAATCAGCGTTGCCATCAAATAATTCGCTTGTTTATGAACAGGCTGTCAGATTCTGTGTCATTATCTACCAGAGTGAGAATTCTTGGTATTGTTGAAAGGATAGCTTTCAATGGGAAAATAGCAAGGTTCCTTAACCTACTGTTCTCACCATGGTTCCACGTGCAGAAAACTAACTCAAAAGCAACACAAGTACAGTCTTGCAGAATCGCAGAGTGGAGAACAATGAGAGGCAAGTGACTCTCTCTTTCTCTCTCTGTCTCTGTCTCTGTCTCTATCTGTCTCTCTATCTCTGTCTGTGTCTGTCTCTCTCTCTCACTCTCTTTCTCTCTCTCTCTGTCCCTTTTCAAAGTCCTGCAGTGTGTTTCTGATATATTACGCATGGACCTCACCAGGGTGCTCCCATGGCTTGATTTGCTGACTGAAAAAAAGAGGGTGTTGCTTCCTATGACCCCCACAGTATGGAAACCCTGGTTCTTCCCAACCTAAAAGGTCCCAATGATCATGAGGGAGGCCACTGATTCACCACAGTGGCTGTTTAGCTATTAATGGTCCACAGTGAGAGTGATCTCATACTGATAACAATGAGGCGGGGCACTATTCTAGTACTCTACATGCATTAATTGATGAATCCTCATTATATGTCTATGAGGGTGCCAATAATAAGCCCATTTTACATATTTAATGAAGAGGATTCAGAGATGTTTGGTTTGGTTTGTTTTTCTGCAGTACTAGAAATTGAACCTGTTGCCTTTGCACTGAGCTATATCCCCAGCCATTTTTCTATTTTTCGTTTTGAGATGGGGACTCACAAAGGTACTAACATGCCCAAGGTAGGCTTGAACTTGTGATCCTCCTGCCTTGCCTCCCAGAGTGCTGAAAACACAGGAATGAACTAAGACACCGGGAAGGTTCAGGGATCCTTAGTAACTTGCCTAAGCGTAAAAGTTCTACGTGACTTTTGGACCCAGTGGTCTGGCTAAGGGCTAAGATTATATTATAATGCCAAGTGGGATGAGTTATAATAGCAACTGTTAACATTCACTATGTCTTAAGTATATGCCACAGTGCTCTGAGTTCTCTGTGCTCATGTCTTTAACTGATCCCTCATCAAACCCCCCTCAGATACTTATCATGCTCAGCTAACTGAAACACGGCAAGATTAAATCACTTGTCCAGGGCTACGCAGTTGGCAAATGAAGGAAGCACGTTTCCATTCTGTATGAAGTACCTTCAGGGGCTGTTCTCTTAACCTAGGCTTTTCAGCTCATGCTGATGAGAGCTATGAGCTTTTGCTTTGTGAAACAGGTGCACACAATTATGGATGCCACCAAAAGTATAGTCTTTCTCCCCTGAGCAAGTACTCAGGGAGCCACAGGACAAGAGCGACATCTAGTCTATAGTACACATGTGTTCTGTTCTGTTCTGTTCTGCTCGTTTGCCTCTCCAGCATCTTCCTCTTCATTTTGGTAATTTCCTAATGGAAAATGTTTCCATTTTCTATAGTTACCATAGCATCACCATAAACTTAGTGGCTTAAAACAACACTTATTTGTTATCCTCCAGGTCAGGAGATCAGAAGTCTAAAGTAGGTCTCACTGGGTTAAAATTCAGGTGTCCGCTGGGCTGTGTTCCTTGGAGAGTCCTGCTGGAGACCTGTTCCCTTGCCTTTCCCAGCTGTGAGGGGCCACACCCATTCCCTCTTTGAGGTGGCTGGGGAGACATTATTCTGGTCCCACAGGAAGCCTTCCTTTCTCACTCTCAGACCATAGTTTCAGGATCAGAATGCCCAGCTCAGCAATCCAGGCTCAACGATGGGCTTGGGAGTGCCACTAGAATTTTCAGAGATGTGCTACCTTCTGATGAGCAGGGCTTATCACAGCCCATGGCTCTGCAGGGCCAGGAGTGGGGCCTCTCCTTAGCTGATCAGAGCCTTTTCTGTGCCTCCTGCCAATTCCGTGAGTACCCTCCAGGGCGTCGAGGCAGCAACTGCGATGCCCACCTTTGCCCAGACAGGGGGCAAGCATTCCTAAAAATGAGGCTTCTTCCCTCCTGCTGCTTCTTCAGGAAGATACCATGGGGTGCTTAAAAGTCTGTAAAAGACAGAGAACTAAGAACAACATCTCCTTAATGATGCCCCCCTAAAAATCTCTTCTGGCAAATTTGAGATCAGCAAGGAAATTAGAATCTGTCTAGGAGCTTACATATTCTGTAATGATTACAAAAGCCTTCTTTCTTTTCATGTGTTTAAACACATTCTCTTCAAACTGTGCAACTCAAAATAAATTAAGTCTCCTTGAGAAGCAAATTATAGTACTGTCAAAGTCATCTGCTCAAACGTGATGACCTGAATGAGAGATGACAAATGTCCAGGCTACTGCCACATTTTAAAATATTTGCAGTAGAAGAATGGCCTTGGGGAGCCACATCGTCACCAAGAAGATTGGCTGAGGGACATCAGGGCACTGAGACAAGTCCAGGAGGGCAGAGGCACACGTCCTTACACGTCCCAGGCCCCTTTGGTACAGCCTCCTGCAGCTGCCAAGCTGGAATGACAGCTGGATCCCGCCAGGGGTATCTCTGGGCCGTGCAGACTGGTGGGGTCTTACCTGATCCTCCTTCCACACACCATGCTGGGTGAGGAGAGGAAGTGTGGGCTGCTGGGAGCTACAGGCATCATCCAGTTAAGCATCACGCTCAATATGCAGGTGGAGGCAAGAGCAAAAAATCAGGCATTTCAGTTCATCAAGGATGAGACAGAAGTGAGCTGAAATCTGACACAAAGATGTGCACCTTGAATTTCCTGGAACCTTCCTCTCTTGTGGCATTGCAGTAAGGGATGGTGGTAAAGTACACTGTTCCAAACCAGTCTCACCTGGGTTAACATCCTAGCTCCTCTGCTTCCAAGCTGTGTGACCTTGAGTGAATTATATAACTTCTTTGAACCTCTGTTCCCACAACTGGAATGTGAATAATATTGACAGTTTGATTCTTAGGGTCACTGGGAGTTTTACTTGAATTAACGCAAAAAAGTGTTTTTCACAGAGGCTAGCACACAGTAGTCTTAGCTTAGTGACTGAAATATTATGTCATGTGGACTCGGAGCTTCTCTGCACATTAGGAGTACAACCTTAAGAAGAATGCTCCCAAACAGATTCTATTTTTAATTCTGATTAAAAAGCTTCATACCAAATGTATTTAGTACTTGTGCTCTTAATTGGAGCATCAGGATTATTTGACACAACTTAGTATTAATTTTGATTCTTTTTCTATTCACTCTTATGTCTGCATTTTTAGAGATTTGATTCCAAACCTTGTTCTTTTTTGTTGTTATTGTTTGTTTTGGTATCGGGAATCAAACTCAGGACCTTGAGCTTGCCAGGCAGGTGCTGTGCCACTGGGCTATATCCCTGGCTTCTATTCTCTCTTGTCAGTATTTCTCATCCTCAAAATTTAAAAAACGTAGCAGAACATCTGTTTCTTAGGATCCACCTAAAGGACACCTTCTTGGTCAGATTTTTGTCATGTGACTGTTGTGTAAGAAATGACCCCAAAGCCAGGTGTGGTGGCGCACACCTTTAATCCCAGCACTCAGGAGGCTGAGGTAGGTGGAGCGTTGTGAGTTCAAGGCCCGCTTGGGCTACAACGCAAGCACAAGGCTGGCCTGAGCTACATAGTGCGACCCTACCTCAAAAAACTAGGGCTGGAAGTTTGGCTCAGTGGTTTAAGAACCTGTCTGGCAGGCACAAGGCTGTGAGTTCAATCCCCAGTGCTGCCAAAAAAAAAAAAAAAAAAGAAATGACCCCAAAACTTCAGCAGCTTACTAAAAGCATTTCTTCTTCCTCCTCCCAGGGTCTACAAGACTGCTAGGGCATCTCTGCTTTGGACTCCAGGATGAGATTTGTTCTGCCTCAGATTTCTCTCATGTTCCTTGGCAGCATCTACTCAGAACAGGTCTCTTCACAGTAGGAGCTAAACCAGACAGTAAGAGCAGGTTTAAAATCCCTGCTCATGGCTACTGACAGTTCAGTCCAGGACCCAAGAGAGTCTTACAGCCAAGTCCAGCACCAGTGGGTGGGGAAACATACTATTCTCTTTCCAGCAGGAGTAGTGTAGAGCAACTCGTGGAGAAGGACAGGCAGGACAAGGAGAATTCCAACAATCCAATTCATTCACAGGCACCCTCCATTTTGATGTTGCTTTCTTTGATGGTGTCAGTTGGGCTGTGGTTTGTCCCCATGTGTTGGATGTTTGGTCCTCAGTGTGATGGTGCTGACCTGGTGGGATCTTTAGAACGGAGGCATAGCGCATGTCCTTAGGTCAACTGTGGACAGGCTCTTAAAGGGATCCCATGAGACCAAAGAGTTTCTGTATCACTCAGATTTCACTAGAGGAACAGACTTAATATAAAAGTATGTATGTAAATATGGATTTACAAAGTAGGCTTTCCTACCAGTGACTGCCTATGGAATCAGAGGTGGAAGAGTGTCAAAGGGCTGTCTGCATGCCAGAGAGCCTGAGGAGCCACTCAAAAGTTGAAGGCCTAGAGCTCATTGCAAAATCCTGCGCAAACTCCTATTAGGAAGACAGAGGATCTGCACTAGAAGCCTGAAGGCTGACGTCCAAAGGCAATGGCAAAGACTGGAGCTCCTCCACATAAGCAGACATGAGACTTCTTTCTCCTTTCCCTTTTTATTCCTTCCAGGGTACAAGCCCATTGGCTGCCATGACCCGCACTCCAGGTGAGGCTTCCCTCTTCAGTAAATTCATCATCCAGACACTCCCAGAACTGTGCTAAACCAATCAGCTAGTCATTCTTATTCAAGTTAACTATCACAGTTCCCATAAAAGCCTAAGCCTGGCCCCATCTGATCTCTCTATCCTCCCCATCCTAGTTTGGCAATGTAATCACCTGCTCCCATGTGTGTGCCCTGCCAGTGCCATCCACCACTGGGTGACATAGTCCAGAGGACCTTCATCAGTGCTAAGCTCATGCCTCAGCCATTACTATGTGCTACAAAGATCTCTTTTTCTTCTTGAGTAGCCTGCCTCTGGTGTTCCATTACAGCAATGAAAACCTGACTGACACACATGGGAAACACAATAACTAGTATCTAAAAGACCACTTCTTTTACAAGGGTTTCTGGGAGAAAAAAATCCAAGCCATCTCCAGAAAGTTATCAAGACTACTAAAATTTTGTTTCACCTTCTAGGCACAGCGTATGACTTATTCAGAAGCACAGGGCTCCACACTCAAAACAGGCCTTGCTGAGTTTAATTCTCTCCTGTGTAACCATCTCAAAGGTAATTTCTGACCTGGTGTGGTGGCACACAGCTGCACTCTCAGCACTGGGGAGGCTGAGCCAGGAGGATTGTCGTGAGTTTGAAGCCGGCTTGAACTACATAATGAGACCCATATTAAAAGAAAAAAAAAATAGAACTAAAAGTCCTGCACTTTCATTTTGCACTGGCCCCTGTAAATTATGTAGCGAGTACCACCTACACTTGCTATATTTGTGATCCTGGAGGGTGAGACTTAATGCTGGGAATAACATCCCTGAGATCTGTAGGTTCCTGAATGATCCAAGATTCAACTACAATTACTGTGATCATTCATTTATCAGACATGTTTACTGGGTGATGTTATTATTCTAGGTCTTAGGGACGAAGCAGTGAACTAAACGCTGTATACAGAATTTACAACCTGTCACACCTGATGCACTTGCCCTGCCCCCTGCAGGTGACTTTCATGTGTCAGCTATTAACAGGACATCAGCCATAGGCACTCGTGATACCACATGCCACAGGTAACACTCATCAGGGCCACATTTGAATCCCCACAGCCACAGGAACTCAGAACTCTACCATATCTACTCTCAAGAAAGCAAACCAGAATTTAAATTAGAGTGACACTGTGCTGTTGAAGAGCTAATCTTGTTTTATTTTTTGTTTTGTTTTGTTTTGTTGAGGCAGGTTCTTACTGTATAGTTCAAACTGGCCTTGAGCTCACTCTGTAGCTCAGACTGACCTCGAACTTGCAACGATCCTCCTGCCTCAGCCTCTAGAGTGCTGGGAATACAGACATGTGCCACTGTGTCTGGCTAGAGATAATCATTTTTTTTTTTTTTTTTTTTTTTTGCGGCACCAGGGATTGAACTCACAACCTCGTCCCTGCCAGACAGGCACTTGAGCCACTGAGCCAAACTCCCGACCTGGTTTTTTGAGGCAGGGTTGCACTATGTAGCTCAGGCCGGCCTTGAGTTCACATTGTAGCCCAAGCCAGCCTCAAACTCACAACGCTCTGCCTACCTCAGCCTCCCGAGTGCTGGGATTAAAGGCGTGCACCACCACGCCCGGCTCTAGAGATAATCTTAAGCTCTCTCCATTTCATAAAGCTGAAGAAACTTTTCCAAACTTTACTCCTTCGGATATTATTTTAGTCTCTAAAGGAGCAAAAAGACCGGTCCATTTTAGAAAGATTTTCAACCATGAAGACTGAAGTTGAAAAGCAAACCGAGCTCCTGGTTAACATCTCCCAGGTGCTCTGCGAGTGTTGTGAGAAATGTCACTTGGTGACAGCTTGGGGCAGACATGGCACTCTTCATCAAGGACCTGCTTTCCACTGAGCTGTACAGAGGAGCGGAACGATGTCGAATGACTGCTCTGCTTCGAATGTCAAGACAGGTGTACTCTATACGCAAGCAGCAGCGATTCTACCCAGGAAACAAACTAATTCTTTTCCTCTTTTGGTAATTTTATGAGAAATGCATGCCCTTACTCCTTCCACACCTGCCCAAACCCAGTCCTTCTGAAGTAAGCATGCTAAGCACACACTCACACGCGGGCGCGTGCACACACACACACACATGCATTCACACATACATGTGGGCACAAATTTCCCTGAGACAAATTCTACCATAGTCCAACTCCATGAAACTTGTTCTTCTAGTAGTTCTCAAACATTAGCCTGGAGGACTTGGTAAAATCCATATGCCAGGGGCTCTGCCCTAGAGTTTCTGATTCAGCACATCTTAGGCAAGTTCCCAAAAGTTGCTTTTCTCTGGTAAGTTGCCAAGTGGCTGCTGCTTTGGCCTGGGTCCCAGCCTTGCTCTAGGGCACTGTGAATCTCTGCTCTAGGGCATTGCTTTGGGTCTGGAAAGGCCAAATGAGCAGCTGTGACCCTCATGCAGAGAATGTCCCCAAAGGAACCTTGATTCACCTTGACTTGTGATCACCCTATCACTTTCCTCGATTCCTACTCATCCCTCGCCTCCTCTCAGTCGGCCTCCTGCCCTCCACTCCTGCTGGAGTGCGATCACTGAAGTTAAAAGTGACACATTGGCTTCGAAAGGTAGTAGACACAGGCATCATCATTTGAGTATCTCATCAGCCACGCCATACTTTAGCATTTCTAAATTGCAGTCACCATTTTTCTTCCTGCAGTCTTCATCTGGTCTATCTTAGTTACTTTTCTCTCATTGCTGAGACAAAATACCTGACACCCAAAGTTAAAGGCAGAAAGGTTTGTTTAGCTCACAGTCTGTGGAGGTTTCAGTCCATACTTGGCTGGCTCCAAGGCAGGGTGATGCGACAGAGGGGCAACCATTTGTGGCAGCAGAAGATAATAAAAGCAACAAGTGCAAAAGGGGGAAGAGAAAGAGAAGACTCTTTCTGTCCTTTACATTGTATGTAGGCTACTCACCCTAGGGTGGGGGTGGCACTCACACCCATAATCCCAGCACTACACAATGAGCTGGTCACAAACTCTAGATTCAGCTGCCCCAGACAAGTAGCCCCCACCCACGACTGCACAGGGTTTTAGGGGGACACCTAGACACAACCATACCATGGTCCTTTGGGCTTGACAGTCATATGCTCCCTACAGTATTTCTCTTATTTGCAGGAACTGTTTCTCCCTATTCAGTGTAGTCCAGATATGATCTCCAATCATAGCACTCTATACCACTGCCCATGGGGATGGGCCTGAACTTCAGTACTGACAATCAAGTTACCCCAGCTTCTGAGTCACAAGGGCTAGTCTATCAACAAAGACTTCCACCAAGCCCATCAGCCCGTCACTGAATCTAAAACGCCATGGGTAAGAAGCACAATTATTTTATGTGTCACCAAGAAATAATACTGCCAAATTACAACATCAAAACGGTAGATATCACTATTAAAAGATGTTCCCAAGTTCAGAACTGTTAAAATTGAGTGTGAGTGGGCAAACTTTGTACAGTGAAATGTGAAACAGAGCTGACAAGAGAGAAACTCTTCTGAAGTTGCCGGGCTGGCAAGATGCAAGCATGAGGTTGCAGTAACATCCACCTTCCCTCTGTTTCATGGGGCACCAAGTCACCAGGTGTGGGGGTGTGGAGCTAAAAATGGAGAGAGAAACAGAGTGCAAAGTAGGTCAGCTGCTATCCTGGAGTCTTTCCATCATTAAATCACCATTACTTATAACCAAAGAAGTCCTGAGGGTTCTGGTCCCTTCCCCATGCAGCATCTCCAATATGTCCAAGAGAAAACAACTTTACTACCCGGCAATTTACCCAAATCATCTTTGATCCACTTCTCTTTTTCAACACTTCCACATTTAACTGAGACGAGCTAGTTCCCCCCGACCTCTTCACTGTCCTCTGATTCTTCCATTTCTCCCCGCCTGCACCTGAGTCACTCTAGTCCTGACCACGCTCCTGCGACGGCCTCCTAGTGGGCTGCTGGCTGCACTGCTGACCCCAATCCAAGCTGCACACTTCAGTCCAAGTGTCCTTCCTGCCCCACATGAGAACAGGCAGCTTTGGTTTCGTCCTGCCGTCCCACGCCTGCCCCCCCACTCCCTCTAGCTGTGTTGAATATTTTTTGGCTCTAGTCTTACTTGTCCCTGCCTGGAGCACTCTTCCTAATGTGCTTCTGATCCCTCCTTCAATTCCCCCATAAATGTCACTCCTAAGAGCTGTTCCCTCCTCCCCACACCAGACTGAGGTTTCTGTTTTCGCTACTTTCCCAGTTCTTATGGCATCTTTATTATTATCCTTCTAAAAAAAAAATCAGTCATTTCCTATAGCCTTTTATATTTAGGGGCATAATGAAATCTTTTTTACACTCCAATCTTTAGAATAACAAACCGTATGCCTGCGATATCAGGAAGAGATAAATAGCTTTACTTTGAGGGTATGGGGTGGGTTAAACATCTGGGCTACAATGGGAACTCTTGGGGTCCTGGGGGCTGGCAGTCTGCAATCAAGCTGTTGCAGGCTGGTTGCTTCTGAGGTCTCTCTCCCTGTCTCATAGATGGCTGGATTTTCCTATGTTCCTAAATTCTTCTGATAATTCGTATTGCATTAGAGGCCCACCCCATAACCTCCTAAATCTTAATCACATCTTTAAAGACCCAGCCTCCAAATATAGTCCCATTCTGAGGAACTGGGAATTAGGACTTCAACAAATGACTTTTGAAGGGGGACACCATCTAACTCTTAACAGCAGTAAGTGGATTAACTCGTAAAGATGTAATGTGTCTCCACTCAGGAAGTGTCAGTGCTACGAGCCATCACCTCTGGGGGAATATGGGCCAGCTGATTGACAACCTGATCCGCTGTAGTGGGCTGAATTGAGCACTACCCACCCAGGACATATCCACGTCCAAACCCCAGGAACCTGTGAATGGGACTTAATTTGGAAAGAGTCTTTGCAGATGTAATTCAGTTAAAGGTCATCTCAAAATGAGATCATGCTGGTTTAGGGGGAGCCTTAAATCTAATGACAAGGAGAAAAGAAAGAAGAGAGGAGGGAAAGGAAGGAGAGAGGAGAGGACAGGAGAGGGAGGCCATGCTATGAAGATGGAGACAGAGATCAGAGTGCTGCATCTGTAAGCCAAGGACTGCGCCAACAGCAGAAACTAGGAAAGGGCTGAGGGGACAGAGTCTTCCTCAGAATCTGTACACGCAGCCAGTTCTGCTGATAACATGATTTTGAACCTTTGGGCTTCACAACTGTGAGAGAACGAATTTCTGAGGTTTTGAGGCACCCCGTTTGTGGTGATTTCGTATGATAACCACAGAAAACCAACTCCTCCAGTTTCCACTGCCATAGCAGAAGCCCTGCTTCAGAGATAAAGTGGATAGTTTCAAAGTTTCCATGAGACAAGTCTGGTTGCTTGAAAACTAGTTCCCAGCCTATCTAACAGTTACTGCTGTGGCACCGAGGGCCACCAAGTACCCCCACGTAGAAGCGTCCCTCTTACAACACCCTGCTTCTTGAATAGGACCTCGAGGTTGTGGGGCACCCTTTTTCTGGTGAATAGGACAGACTGTCTTCGCGTTAAAAATTAAGAAATTTTTAAAGTTTCACAGAATAGCTCCTTCCCCCCAAAGTTTAAGATTTGCTTTACAATATCCGGCAAGGGCTGATAGCAAACTTCCTCACTGGCTTTGGTTATCACAGTGACATCACAGAACCACCGTCATGGTGGGAAACTGTTCTTCTAAGTAGCTGTGATGACATCGCTCACTCTGAAGGAAAACAAAAAGGAAAAGAGAGAGAAAAAAACAGGAAACTCTGCATTCAGCTGTTAATGATAAATGAAGGAGGAGCTGGTTTTCAAAGTTCCTTGAACCGAGCAGACGTCTCCACTACTTGACTTTATTAATTTGATAATTTTATCTGCATGATCACACTGTAATACAAATCGTGAGTTAGAAAGGTTTCTTACTCCCAGCAAAATTAAGGACTATGGACCAGAGCCCCTCGCTGTGGGTGTCCCCAGTTCACATAATTCAGAGTTCACATTGCCTTATATGGGGCACGAGTAGAGGGCATTGGAGGAGGGGGAGGGGAAAGAGAGAGGGGGAGAGGAAGGGAAGGAATGGGGAGGGAGAGGGAGACAGAAACCCATAGCACCAGTGTAGGTGAAACTCCCGACCTACTAGATGCCCGGGACGAATTCGTGTTCTCTAAAATCAGAGAATGAATTTTAGGAATGACAGAGGTTAAGAGCAGAAATATTTACTGAAAGAAAACTGTCAGAGAGACAGAAGGGGTCCCCAGTGGGCTGCCAAAGACTCGGTCTTTTCTAGTGACTTTTATAGAGTAAAACCCTGATGGGGAAACCTGGGAACTCAGGAGGCAGACAGGCATGAGGTGGGACAGAACTGTGGTCAACCAACAAGATTAATTGTTTAGGTAAAATTGACCAAATCAGGGACAAATGGGGAAGTGAGTCACGTAGTAAGTGAGCATTCTTACGGATCAGTGACTTTCTGTAGGGGGTTGGGATGGTAATTCCGGGCTTCCCAAGGGTGATCCATCCCTAATCCCTAATGCTTATACTTAGGATGTGGTTGCATTTGTTTTGCCTTTTGTCTTGAGATCTGGCCCACAGCAAGAGGTGTGTGTCTCTTCCAAGGTCACAAGACATCTGGTCCTCTGTGCTGGCTCCTTTAAGGGCCTAGCCCCGTCTGACTGCCTATGATATTTCTAACTAACTCAGTTGCCTGTAACCATAGGGATGGGAACTAGGTAGAGAAAAGATAGAATCCAGGTCTCATAGAACTTTAATAAAAATTAACAAAGAACCCTTCTCAAGGCAGCTTGTGCCTCTAGAGCTAGACTCAAACAATTAGAAAGACAAGGCAATGAAAGAGGGAGGAGCAAGGTTCATGCTTCCAGGTGTCAGACGTGGTGGTGTGTGCCTGTAATCCCAGCACTCTGGAGGCTGAGGCAGGAGGGTTGCTGTGAGTTTGAGGCCATCCTGGGCTACATAGTGAGCTCAAGGGCAGTCTGAACTACATAGCCAGACCCTATCTCAAAAAAAAAGATAGAAAGAGAGAGAGAGAGAGAGAGGGAGAGGGAAAAGGAAAGGAAAGGAAAGGAAAGGAAAGGAAAGGAAAGGAAAGGAAAGGAAAGGAAAGGATATGAAAGGAAAAAGAAACTAGGCCCAGGAAGGTCTCAGGCAGTATGATTAACTGCTAGAATTACACTCTTCTCCTTTACTTAACTCTTAAACCTAAACTACCTTTCCTAAGGCTCCCCCCCATACTCTTACCCACCACCCAAGGTCAGGAAAAGTCATGGCCAGAAAAATCCAGTTAGGCTCCGAGACAGCCAGAGAGCCATCAGATTCTAGGAGTCTACACGGGGAGAAAGTTTCCAATGTAAGGAACTAGAAACAGAAACCCATGGGTATGGACGTGCGAATACTCCCTGCTTGTCCAGAGTAGCCGCCTGTCATCGCTCTCTTCCCCCTTTCCTCATCTTCAAATAAATCATCTTCTTTTATTTTAAACTCTACCTCTTTAGTTCTTTATTGGCACTGGGTTTAGGATTGCTGGGAGGCGTGTGCCAGCAGAGCAGTGGCCCGTGTGGCCTGGTGTGGCGCAGACCCCGCCCCAGATGCCACACCAGCTCCTCAGCAGGCGGGGTGACAGGATCACTAAAGCCACAAGTTCAAGACCCCAGAGCCGGCAACAGAACGAGACCCTGCTTCAGAAAAGAAAATGAGAAAGTGGGGAGGGAGGAGAAAGGAAAGGAGGGAAGGAAGAAAGGGAGGGAGAAAGAAAATGGAGTGATATACAGGAAGCAAATAAACATCTGAGCTGGAAAGACTCAATTTCCATTAATCAGAGTTTTCCAGAGAATCTGGACCATTAGGGTGTGTGCGTGCATGTGCGTGCACATGTGTGAGTGTCTTTGTACATGAAGGAAGAGAGATTTATTTTGAGAATCAGTTAAGAGCCAGGGTGGAGACACATTTCCTCTTTCTTGGATGACTTTCCTTTAAGAGCTTCTACTGATTGGATGAGGCCCACTCACATTAAGAAGAATAATCTGCTTTATTCAAAGTCTACTGACTTGGCGTGTGTCCACGGGGTGGGGGGTGGGGTGGATGCTCAAACCCAGGACATTCTATGTGCTAGTAAGGAGTCTACCACTGAACTACTCCCTTAGCCATCAAAATCTATTGATTTTAATATTAATTTTATCTATCTAACCATCTATCTATCTATCTTACACCAGAACAGCAACATCTAGATTGATATGAGCAAAAACCAGTCCCATAGTTTAGCCAAGCTAGTGCATAAAATTAACCATCACACTCAAGAGCAAAATAGCAAATATAATTGACAACAAGCTATTGTTCACTCAGTAGATTTTCAGATTGCAAAGAATTCTACCCACTCTGAAGAGAAAGAATCACCCATCCTTACTCAAAGGCCAGGCAAGCCTTTTATTCTTTCGGTAGGGGTGTGTCAATTCCTAAAATACAGTAATTTCATTTTGTGGTAGCAATAAAAGTAATCTGGTGGAGATAAAAAGTAATGCTGTCTTCTCTAATGCTATAGTCCTTTCAATAGTATCAATGTCTTTAATCACATTTTTGGTGCTCATTTGCAAAGGCAAAACAGTTATAGAAGAGTTGCCATATACCTGTCCACTTGTTATCCCTCTAGACACACAGCCAGCTTGGGACAGCAGTTCTGAGTGAGAAACTGGAGTTATGTGAGGTATGGAAGACTGTATGAATGTCCCCAGGACTGTATGCAGTGGGATTTTTTGGACGGAGAGCAGAGCTTAGCACACCTTTGAGTAGCCTTGCTCACAGTAGCAGCACACAGAGTAAACAGGGTTTCCTAGCTCATCAGCTCTCCATTCTGGTCAGGCAAGTGATAAAAAGTCTTCCAGTGCTGCTTTTCAATGTGGAAGCAAACACCACTGCAGAGCACTTTATCTTCTGATTTTATTTTTTCCTGGAACAACTCTGTACTAAGAAAAGTTTGTGCTTTCCAAGAAATACAGCAGTATTTTGAGAACGCTTGCAGTATGTGGTGCTCACAGAAAACTGAGGGATAAACAAAACCAGGAACAAGTTCTCTTGGCCTAGTTCAAGGTGAAGCCTTTGTGGACTGTGCTGCCTTATTGTCTTATGTGGATCAGGAGCCTGTTTTGCAGAAATTTTGCTTACATAATGGTCTGCTTAAGACAGCAACTATTATGATTAACATTGAAGCTCTGCTCCTTCCTAAACATGATTGATTGCCTGCTGTTCCCTCTGGCTGAATTCAGGCCATGGAGAAAGGCATGATGAAGACACAGAGGGTGTCTTCTCACAACGAGATTTTACCAAAGTATAGACTAGAATCTATGGTGGGGTACAAAACAGTCATCACTCATTAATTCAACAATAGTTCATTAGGTGCTTAGTATATGTACTAGTCAGTTTTCCATCTTTATAACTAGGACCTGAGACAAATCAGTTTACAAAGAGAAAAGTTTCATTTTGGCACACAGTTTCAGGCGTTTTAGTTCATGGTAAATTGAACTCATAGGTCTGGGCCTGTGATGAGCAGCACACCCTGGCAGAATCATGTCAAGAGTGTGTGGTGAGCTGGGCGTGGTGGCGCACGCCTTTAATCCCAGCACTCGGGAGGCTGAGGTAGGAGGAGCGTTGTGAGTTCGAGGTCGGCTTGAGCTACAATGCGAGCGCAAGGTTGGCCTAAGCTACATAGTGCAACCCTGCCTCAAAAAACAGGGCGGGAGTTTGGCTCAGTGCCTTAAGCGCCTGCCCTGGCAGGCGCGAGGTTGTGAGTTCAATCCCTGGTGCCGCAAAAAAAAAAAAAAAAAAAAGTGTGTGGTAGAGCAAAACCATTCACTTCATAGCTGGAAAGTGAAAAAGAAAGAGAAGGGGGGAGGGGGAAGGGTTCCCATCTTTTCCATCAAAGGCACACCCCTTGACCAAATTTCTGGTAGATCTCACTTCTTAAATTTTCCTTCACCTCACAATAGACCAAGCTGGGGGCCAAGACTTTAATACAGGATTGTTTGGGGATCATTCTGGATCTAAATTATGACTCTATGTGCCAGAAACTAGTGTCATCCTTGTGTGAAACAAAGAGACAAACTTCTGTGTGAAACAAAGAGACACACTTCTTCTTTATGGTGTTTGCTGTAATGTAAGAAGTCAATGTGAAACAAGTAATCGTACACATAAATATAAAACCACAGTCACGGTAAGCGCTAGGGCATCATTATGGTTTATATCTGTGTAGATTTCACCTAAAGGTCTTCTGCACTCATTGGCAGGCCTTTTGGAAGGTGATTGGATTGTGGGGACGTACAACTGAATTGCTATGAGAAAGTGTAGACTGGGGGCATGGCTTGGATGGGTTTAACTCCTTCCTCTGCTCCGCCCTTCTACTTCTGCTTCCTAATCACCATGTGGTGAGACGCTTTCCTCTGCCCAGGCCCTTCCATGAAGCTTCTTCTGCCCTGGGCACAGTCAACTATGGACTGAAACTTCAAACTGTGAGCCAAAATAAACCTCCTTTAAGTTGCAGTGTCATATATTTTTCCCTAGCAAGTAGGAAAGTGACTAAGACAGTTATCACGACAACAGGGCTGCCAATGCCTTACTAAGGATTCTGCCTCAATGTTGCTGGTATTTATATGTGAAGGATGAGCCACAGTTATGAGGAAAGGAGGGAAGGGAACATGTTTCAGCCAGAGAGAAGAAGAGCATGCATGTAGGGGCTGAAGTTCAGAGGTAAAGGAAGGGGAAAGTGTGCAGAGCAACTCCTGAGAAGTGGTCAAGACCATGTAGATCCTTAGGTTTGACTTTTCATGCTAAGAACAATTTAGACTATCAACAGCTCCATAGCTTGACAGTTCTACAAACAGGTATTTACCATGAGAAACAAACATTCTGTCCACAAAACACTTGAACATAAATGTTCAAAGTAACCTTAAAATAACCCTAAATTGAGTCCAACTCAAATGTCTGTCAACAGGAGAATAAATAAATTGCATATATTCACATAATGTTTACACTCAATAATTAAAAAGAACAAACTATTAATATGCATATACTATCACAGAAGAATCTTTAAAACGTTACATTAAGTGAAATTAGTCCAATCTGTGTGACTGTAATTGCATGAGACCCACAAAAGACAAATTAATTTATGATAGTAAAAGTCAGAAGGGGCTGCCTCTAGGGGTGCAAAAGAGGCAGAAAATGATAGGAAAAGAGGATCAATAAAATTTTTGAGTGATGGAGAATTCTATAACTTGCTTGGAATGGTCATTTCAGCAGGTATCCCAATTGTTGAAACCCATTGACTTGTACTGAACATCTGTATATTTTATTACTGGTATATTATATTTTTAAGTCTTACAAAAGGAAAATACATGTATGTAAGTGTTGTAGGCACCAAGGACATCAGATTTGCAATACAAAAAGACCCCTAATTGTAAGATGGAGGATTGGAAGGGGCTAGACAGACTTCTGGGAAGATGGCAGAGTGGTGAACAGCAGAGAAAGAGCTTCTCCAAGATGTTGTGTCCAGGCTGGAATACAGCAATGTGAGGAAGAGAGGTAGTAGGGAAGTGGGTCCTCAGGACCTAGGAAAGATCTGACGTGAGAATCAAAGCCCATGGGAAGAGGGAAGAGAGAGACACTTTCTCTCTGAGCCCTGACTCACTGTGTAGGAGGGTTGGCTGGAACCTGCAGGTGCACGGGAACTACTGGTGACCCAGAGGCCTCCACAGAGAAATGCACCAGTGGAACTGAGCAGTGGACACAGCAGTCTGCAGTGTCTGGTGAGTTATCCAGGTTCGGGCATCCCCAGGAGACAATTAGTTGGTAGCCATCTTGGAGAGGGGTCAACTGAGTTTGAATTTAGAACAGCTGTGGACTGGCTCCATCTAGTGGCCACCACTGTCAGCTTGAAGTTCCCGAGTTCAAATATGCAGGAGGTCAAGGAACCCAGTTCAACTGGCGGGGAGCCGAAACTGGCTTTCCACATAGCGAAGAATAAAACTAGGCCCATGTCCTTCACCATGCACTACACTAAAATTGAAATGGATTCTCTTTAAAATAAAAATAAACAAATTAATAAATAAATTGAAACGGATCAAAGATCTAAATATTAAAACAGAAGCTCTAAATCTGCTGGAAGATAGAATAAGTAGAATTCTTGAAGACAGAGTTAGAGGTAGAGACTTTATGGGAAAAAAAAAAA
The DNA here is from genome assembly GCA_004363535.1 of Dasyprocta punctata. NCBI lineage: Eukaryota > Metazoa > Chordata > Mammalia > Rodentia > Dasyproctidae > Dasyprocta > Dasyprocta punctata. Next base: position 5,959 of record RJWM01003294.1, on the reverse strand, counting down.
CCCTGACTGCACAGAAAATATCACTAAGAATCCACAACAGGGAGAATCCCTGCCCATCAGCTCTCCACCATCAGCAGAACCTTGGTGAGTTGCTCAGGAGGGGAGAAGCCCCACCCATTGCCTCCCTGCCAGCCCAGGAACCTTGGCCTGGAGGAACCCGGTGCCTGGCCCATTGCCCTACACTGTGAGATGAGCGGCCTGCATGGGAACCACCCAGGGCTCAGCAACTGGCTTCTGGATGAACCCAGGGTAAATCCACTCTAACAAGAGGAAACACTTTGCATGGAAAACCCTGATTTACAGTTCATTCTGTTATGTAACTATAGACTTTGCTTCTATAGTCTAAAGTACAAAATCAATAGTTACCAGTTTGTCAACTTCTAAATTGTGTTTCATGCCATCATTATTCATAACTGTACTACTATATGTAGGATGCTATATCTGTTGTAATCACTCATTCTCCCTTGTGTAAAAATATTGGGACGCTCTGGGGTAATAACTACACTACAGCCCTACATCAAAATATGGGACTGAGCCAAACAGAAAACAACAGTCCACTCTCAATTAGGAAGGTAGGATCTTGGGATAGGCATGAACCAAGGATCTCTTCTACACAGAAGATATCCTTGAAGAACAAATGTTTCCTAGAGAGGCCTTGATACTAGTGATATTGCTACCTACCACCTAAACTCACAAGGGTCATTACAGAAAACAAAATGAAAAATTTTTGAAATAGAAAATGTGAAAATGAAGGCGAAAACTGCAATTTCAGACCTCCAGCCCACCCAGAACAAGTCCGGGAGACATGAACATAGAAGAACTTGGAAGTCACACACCTGAAATTCCTGAAATGATACCACCTGAAGCGAAAAAACAATGCCATGAGGCTGCAGAGGAAATTAGGTCAGAAAAAGTCACTCAGGTAAAAAAAAGGAAATGACAATAATAATGAAAGAGCTGCTGAACATATCTGAAGAAGACACAGATAAAAAAAAATAGAGGAGCATAGGAAAATGATGGAAACCTTGAATGCATATATAAGAAAGAAATAGAATACATGAAACAGATTCAAAGGAATATCCAGAAAACTAAAAATTTCATTAAAAACTGGCAAAACTGCTTGAACAAAACTGGAGATACACTTTCAAACCTTGAAGACAGGATTGCAGCTAGCAATCATGAAAGGATTTAAAATAACAAAGAACCAGGAAACAGCAATTAAGCAGATGCAAGGCGATGCAAAGGAAAACAATGTAAGACAGATAGATGTCAACAAAAAAGTAGAAGTCAACACAAATGACTTAAAAGACTATTTATAGAAGTAACAGCAGAAAATTTTCCAAACATGGGTAAAGAATCTGACATACAATGGAGTACTACTCAGCTATAATGAAAGATAAACTTAAGTCTTTTGTAGGTAAATGGATGCAACCAGAGACCATACTCGTAAGTGAAATAAATCAGACTTGCATGTGTAAACATCATATTGTCTTCCTAGTGTAAGAAACTGAATGAGTAAATAAGACCTAAAAGTTACAATAGATATTGTGAAAGGGAAGGAAACTGCTCAAAAGGAAAGAACAACTGGGATTGGTGAAAGGAGAAAAGAAGGAAGGAGAAAAAAAATATATATATATACATATATATACACACACACACAAGATAGCTAAGACAATTGTACTACTTACTCTATTATTCCATTGAAAGGAACACTTACTGCTTATAATGCTTATCAATTTTGCATTCCTGTATCTGGTAATCTGAGCAAATATTTTGAAGACAACAATACGCAGTATAATAACCATTGTTAGTTTTCTATCATCTTGTTTTGAAATCATGTGTTGTTTTTATTGCTTGAAATTCTCTTTAAAATAAAAAAAATCAACAACTGAGATTGCATGGCAAAAGGAGCCATCAAGTGAAGAGACAACCCACAGTATTGCAAAAATTTTTGCCAGCTGTTCCTCAGACAAAAGACTAATATATAGAATATACAAAGAGCTCAAAAAAATCAGAATTCTCTCCCAAATTTAAAGACCCAGCCCACAAATGGACATCTGAAATGGATACACACTTCTCCGATGAAGAAGTAGAAATGCCAAATAAATATATGAAAAAATGTTCAGCATCACTGGTCATTCCACAGATGCAAATTGAAACAATGTTGAGTTCCATCTCACTCCAGAAAGAATGGCTATTATCAAGAAATCAGCCAATAACAAATGTTGGTTGGGCTGTGAGGAAAAAGGAACCCTTCTCCACTGTCGGTGGGAGTTGCACTGAGGAAATCACTATAGAGATTCCTCAAAAAATTAAAACTAGGCCAGGTGTGGTGGTGCACGCCTTTAATCCCAGCACTCGGGAGGCTGAGGTAGGAGGAGCATTGTGAGTTCAAGGCCGGCTTGGGGTACAACGCGAGCGCAAGGCTGGCCTGAGCTACATAGTGTGACCCTGCCCCAAAAAACCAGGGCTGGGAGTTTGGCTCAGTGGCTTAAGTGCCTGCCCTGGCAGGTGCGAGGTTGTGAGTTCAATCCCCGGTGCCGCAAAAAAAAAATAAATAAATAAAAATAAAAATAAGGTTCCATTCAACCTAGCTATTCCTCCTCTTGGTATCTTTCCAAAAGAATTAAAAGCAAAGTGCCACAGCAATATATGCACATCTGTATTTATAGTGACATAGTTTGTAATAGCTAAATCTTGGAAATGGCTCAAATGCCCATCAACGAATGAACGGATAAAAATGTAGTTTTTTATACAATGGAGTACTACTCTGCCATAAAGAAAGATAACCTTGAGACATTTCTAACTAAATGGTCATGCTTTGAAACACTCTTAAGTGAAATAAATTGGACACACATGTTCAAGTATCACATGGTTTCTGTAGTATGAGAAACCAAAACTGTAAATAAGGACCAAAATGTATAATAGATATTAGAAAATGGGAAGAAAATGTTCAGATGAGAAGGGAAACCAGGGAGGGGTAAGGGGAAAAGGAAAGATAAAAAGAATAGAAGTAAAAATGTAAACAAAACTTTTGTAAATAAGAAAGAAAAAAGTGGTTGAAAGTGGGGAGGGAAATGGGGAGAAAGAGAAGAATCAAGATATATCAAGTACAGATACAAACTTCCTATGATGAATGTTATCATTATGCATATCTAAAATGTACCAATAAAATAAAAATACAGGTTAGTATAGCAGTGGATCGGTGGCCCCTTCCCCTTTATGTGAATATTTAGGAGCCAGAACATCCTTGAACATCAATGGATATCTGCCCTCATCTACCTTTTTAAACTATTAGTATATATTTGTGTTACATATTGGTTACATTCATCTTGGGGAACTGGTACATATACATATCACATCTTGATTATTTTTACTCATCTGCCTTTAATAGAGAAAGATTCAGACTTTTTAGCAATTTCCCTGTGAAGTATGCAAAACAGCTGTCAAAGGATCACCAAGGGAATTGCGCTGCAGAAAAAAGCTAGGAAGCCAAAGTAACAGAATCAAGAAAGTCACAGACAAAGAAAACAGATGAGCATGCTTATTTTAAATATTTCAACTCTGTGACATACTTTCTTAGGTTCTCTTCCCCACAGCTACAATTTTCTTCTGAAACTAAGAAATCTAGTGGACTGGAACTGGTTGGTGCAATGAGAAGTCAAAGATTTCTTTTTATCCATACTTGGAATCAATACAATTAAAATGAGATGAGCTAGTGTCAGGTTGTCTTAAAAAGCACACAGGCAACTCTAGAGTGATAAAGAATGCTTGGGGACGGGAGAGTTGGGTTGTAGAACTATGTGTAGCATCCTAAAGGGTTTATCCTAGGTACTAGTATTTTTGAGGGGGAAAAAAAACCTAAGTAAACCCGTTAGCTTCATTTGCTCTTAGCTGAATTAAAAATCACAAAATTTGGAGGTAACACAGCTGGGCAATACAGGATTAATCTCCCACTAGTTTAGCTGCAGATAACACCTCTGATGTGTGGGTTAAGATGATAACGGTTGCCTAGGTTACTTTTCCAGAATTTGAAGCCCGCTTCTGCTGGAAACACTGTCTTCACTTGGTTCTGCAGACATCCAAGGGGTGCCTGGAAAGGGATTCAAAGGTTTGGCACCTCTGTCTTCTTATTGTGTCCGTCTCTTGCTGCACTAAACTCTGGGTTTCAGTTTTTCATGTGGACATGTTGATAATTTGAGAAATGTTTTGTCCAGGAGTAAAATACTGTATATGTTTAACTTGACTTAGGCTTGCTAAATCTCTGTCTCTTCCTCCTTTAAGGCTGAACATACCTGCCAGCTGCCATGACCAGAGACACCAGACCATGAAAACGGCAAGAAGAGGCAGCACCTGCGTACCTGAAAGATCTCCACCTGTTCCCAAAAAAGGCATGAATCTTCTTCCTCTTTATTAACCTATCTTTTGCCTCTCTTATTTCTATCCTGTGTCTGTAACTCCCCGATCCTTCTGGGACCAAAAAGGTGATTTGAGAGCAAAGGTTCCACTCTCCCATTCTTTGGCCACTGAATAAAACCTTAATTTTTCCTAACCCTTATCCTTGGCATTGGTTTTTCATGGGATGAGCTTCTGGGCCTGACTTCTACAAAGCTGGAGAGGCACCTGCTTGTGGAAAGTTTAAAAAAAAAATTCACAGGATCTGCGTTTGGGAGCTGGAGGGGATTCTTTGCTTTCCAGCCCACACAGTTCACAGATGATGTGCAGAGAGCTGAAGTCACCAAACTGCCCTGGCACATCCATAGCCAGCACTTGATCATCACTGTACCAGTGGAGCTGATGGAGCCTTCTATAGCTTTATGGGGTTCCACACTCATTGCCTCAATTAATCTTTATAAAGTACTGGCCAACAGCAACTAGTGCTTCTTCTTTCAAAAGAATAAGTTGGGGCTCAGAGAGTGAAACCAAGAAAGTGAATTCTTGCCAATCAATGTTTAAGTTTCTCCTTTTCTAAAGGAAACTACTGGGCAACCCTCTCCGGGACCCCTCCTATCTCTAAGGAGCTATCCCTATTCCCCAAGAAATTTTACTACTCTAAATATAAATAAATAAATAAAGCAACTCCTAGGGAGACTGTTCCCAGCTATCTTGCAGTTGGAGGAGTGGCCTGCCGTGAAACCTTGCTCTGAATGATGAAAGGTGAGCAAAACTGACACAAGCTCTCCCCAGGGCCATGAAAACCTAGCACACAGTCCTTTATTTTCTACATCCTCTCTTCTTTGCCTGCCGGCCCACAGGGAAGAAGTCTAGGCTCCTGAACAACTCCATGGAGTAGAGATGTTTTTCTCCACCAGGCTAACACGGATCAGAGTTGGAATGCAACAGGAGTGAAAAGTTCACCTTTATTTTGTCAAGGCACTGTGGGGTTGGTGGTTATTGTATGGTTACCTAATCAATACAGGAAGGTCAAGGGACTCACGCAAAACCCCAAATTAATTTATTTAGTGTAAATGTATGGAGTACCTGTCACATGTGCCCGATGTTGTGCTTGGCACTGAGTGTATACCAGTGAATTAAGACTGGTACTGCTCGGGCAGTTCACAAGGAGATGGACATGACCAGCATCCACAGGAAAGTTTGCTAACTCTAAACTTCTTCTATTTTCTGCTCTTTATGTTTCTTCTAAAATATTTTGAATGAAATTGCTTAATAGTCCTGAAAGATTACTTCAATAAAATATTTATTTTTATTTTGGGCCCACCATAAGAGTTATATGATGGAGGCCATGTGCAGACCATGGGGAGGACAAACAGATGCCAGCCCCTCCCAGCCCATGGGCTGGGATACAAGAAGAGCCAAGGTTCTCTCTCCCCCTGGTTCCCCCCTCCACCGTGAGCAACCAGCTGATCCAGAGAAACACAGGCTGAGATGATAGTTATTGAGGTAAAATACAACTTAATGATTATAGTGTTTAGTGTTTCATTGACTTTGCAGGCCTAAA